>JACEII010000013.1:7594772-7771504 GCA_014332785.1 Antheraea mylitta
CCGTATGGGTTTTGATATCGAAGTCGGTTCAATTTTTTTTTGTAAAATTTTTTTATTTGTTTTTCGCGTTCCTTCGTTCATGGTATTATTTCTTCAGTTTAGGTGCCTCTGGCGTCTTACTCATACAGCCACCCTATTGTTACGCCACTATAGCTAACCATATTTTTAATTTAATTTAACCAATAACCAAAAATTGTATGAGTGGTTATACTGTAGTTTATGATTAATAACAATAGAAAAATTGAGAAAATACTGAACTACATAAACATATAAAAGGGAAAATCATAAAAATTCGTGGAGTGTAGCGGTTAAGATGAATTTCTGGAGGATAACAAAAGGTCCCCTAAATTACGTACTTTACAAGAGCATAAATGACAAAATCTATGTTTATACCAACCTTATCAATAACATTTTGGTATTACTTACAAGGAAGCAGCACTCTCGTTATTTTTATTTATTTGTGTTTATCTGTTACTAAGACACAAAACGGAGTGATTCTCTACGGGTATTGGCTGTCGTCGTGCACCTGGCGAGTTCGGGCGGCCCTCCATGCTAAAAACATTAGTTTTGAGGAACGTAGTGTGGACATCGTGAAAGAACATGACCAACGTACAGAGCAATATAGAGCAATAAATCCAGCACAAAAAGTACCCGCTCTAATAATCGGTAAATATTCTACTATTATATGTATGATAGCTGACCCGTGCAACTTCGTTTGCACCAAATTGGTTATCACGCGAAAAAATTCTTTCTTTTTTTTATCGTAGCACGTCAAAATGCCTGCACTATGCCTGATGGTAAGCACAGTACAATCCAAAAACAATAGCGACCACCGAGTAAAACACTATCCATCGCTGGTCGCCACTATCATGCCGGCCTACAAAAAGCTGGATATGCACAGGCTGATCCCGAAACGCGACGCGCAGAAGCGAATCACTATTACGGATTTTTTCGCCATGTACATGGTGGTTGTGACCCAGTCTGGCTGTAAAGCCCTACCACCCCGCAAATAATACTGATACCCGATTGCAGCCACAACTACCGTTTCCAATTGTGAATCCAAACTATCCACGGATTCACTTAAACATATACCCAGATTACATGTATTCATTTTTTAAATAAACCTAGTACCCATTCGTAGCGTCATCTACCAGGATCAATTAAAATAAAAACTTACCTACATAAAACTGAATAAACATCTCTACCACTTACTTTATCATAACTATCTTCGACTTGTATTAAAACCTTTTTATACTCCATTGTATTAAAGAAAAATATATGAACACCGTATCGAAGAGTCAAACATCCCGCCGAAAACGTCAAATGTCACTTGCTTGAAACTATTGTCTAAGAGTTATAAACTGTTTCAAAAACGTATTTGAAATATATTTCCAATATATTTTTATAAATAATCTCTGTACCACTCACAACATAGTACCTATCACCTTCAAACCAAGCCAGTTTTATACATCAGGTTCAATCCCTCGGTAAGGATCCCTTCAGTGCGTTGCTTGCGCGATACGGTGACACACAAATATACATCACTGCTACAACACTACACGATCACCCCCACACACGTGAAACACATGAAACACTGAATGATGATGAATGAAACATGTGACACATGAAAGTGGAAGGGTTTACTTTTTTCCTTATCATACTAAAAAACTCTCAATTTTCCGATAATAAATATATGCAGGAGTTGTTGAGGCGTGTATGCTTGGTATACATATACGTTTCAACAACTCATACATATATGAATAGTTAGCTAGATTAGTTAAGATAGGTCGCGATTTTGCATGCAACAGGCAACAGCCAAGCCGAGGTGTGCCGTGTACCCTTGAACTGGTTGCCTAAATAAAATCGGCTGAGTGCCTTAAGCGCTCGTCTTAGTAGTCCGGTAACTTATATACGTATATAAGTTATTGAAACATGCATGTGTACCAAGCATGCGTGCCTCAACAACTTCTATATGTATTTTGTGTAGGAAAAAATCCTCTAAACTATGTAGGACAGGATAACGAAAAATAAGGGTAGAACTCTTGTGTCACTGTATCGCGTGAGCAGCGTACTCAAGGGCTCCACGCCCAGGGAACAGATCTAGGCTTGAGCCGTTGCCGAGAAGGGCCTAATTTGGTGTACGAGAGCGAAATTTAGTCCCAGACCACGGCAGCGTGATCTGCGGTTTTGCGGGCGTGGGTGAGAACACGCTCTGTTTGAAGAGACAGGCTGGTACTGATCGTTCGCTGACGTGATTGAATCAGGAGGGTCGGTAAAAATGTGTCGCGGTCGTCTTCTATACTGCGCAGCGTTGGGTACGGGTTCATCGTTCGCGGCGGATACCACTAACGGGCTGGGATGATTCGCGGCTTTTTCGAAATAACTACCTGTAAGTGATTTTATATACGCTCAGACAGAAAGCATCTCCAGGTCCTGTGGAGATCCTTATTCCGGACGTACCATGGGGCACCGGTGATTTTACGTAGGGCTCAGTTCTGGAGAACCTGCAACTTTTGAATACGATTTTGCGCATGTGCAAAGACCGAACAACTGTATGTCATAATCGGACGGATGCAAGTTTTGTATAAAGTGAGTTTGTCTGGGGGATATTTTACTCTTATGACAAAGCAAATGATAGAAACGACCTAAGACCATACGGCTTTGTTTCGCACTCTTTCTGTGTGTGAATCGAAATTTAAGTGTTTATCTAAAGTAACACCAAGATATTTCACCTCGTCGGCCCAAGGTATTTCGGCTTTGTATAGCCTGATGGTCGACGACGCATATATTTGAGATGGCGTCAATCCCAAGTCATACGTTTACGTTTATCGTTGTATATGGTGGTCAATAATGTTTAATAAAATGAAATTGGTTCTTTGCTATGAAAAAAAATAATTGATTTGAAATTTATTATTGGAACGAAGTTCCTTACGGCAGGCTTGGAGGAGATAGAGATTTTGCTGCGCGACCGAACTGAAAAAAATGTGATAGTAAAACTGTAACGAAAAGTGCATGGAATAAAACAGTTAAATGAGACGTGCGCAGGCGCGACAGTCGTATACATAAGCGAGTAGTGTATAATATCTTTCTCTTTCTCCTTTTTTGTAATTATTTCTATTTCTATGTAATTTTATGTTGTCAAACAAAAATAAAGAGACATATTTTGTTATTTTAATTGATAATTTGAATTACGATTACATAAAATTGAGCACGATTTTTTTTTCCAAATAGTGTCGATTCTACATTAGCCGAAAGAACTTCGTTCCTACCTGGTGTCCCACGACACCACATTCTTTTTTTTATTTATAAAATATATCAGCGGGTATATATATGATTGTTTATAAAAAATGTGTCTGAATGTTTAATTGCGTTTAAAAGTTACTGAAAAAAATGTTCCTAAACTTATTATTGATTAATCATAAATCAAAATGCCTATTAAAAATACAACGTTAACCCGTTACCAAGTGTCCTAAATTCTGTCTATTGATATATTGATAATTTCTGTAGGTGGTAGAGCCACGCTGAAGCTATTACTGGTTTCAGCATGAATGGGTCGGCTCGTTCGGGCTAATACTGCCAGTATACTTACAAAAAACCGAAGTCAAATAACAGTGCTTGCATTGTAATGTTTCGTTCGGTCATTGAGAGTGCCGGAGGTTCCCTTACACTCCCCCATATACAGGTTGGAAACGCACTTACAAATCCCCTGGTGTTGCTAGTGTCTATAGACGGTGGTGGTCACTAAACATCACGTGACCCACCTGTTCGTTTGCCTCTTATGATATAAAAAAATATATATTGATGTATTAAAGAACCAGGTATTCTAAAATTCTTGTTCTTTTAACGTTGCCGGCTCTTGTACTAAGGTGTCGCAAAAAAGTCTAGTTACGTTAACTGCAAATTTTTGTTTTTCTTTATTCTCGAGAACTCATTGCGTTTTATGGGATAAAGAGTATCCTGGATGTAGTCTTCTAATATTAGTTATCACCGTGTCAAATTTCGTTAAAATTGGTTCAGTACTTTCAGAGTAATTCGGGTTTATATTCTAGACTTTAATCCTTTATCCTGGAGAACCCTTTGCGTTTTATGAGACAAAAAGTATATTTGATGTAATCTCGTAATGTTAGTTATCACTATGTCAAGTTTCATCAAGATTGGTTCAGTACTTTCAGAGTGATGCGTGTGCATAGGGACAGACAGACAGACAGACAGACAGACAGACAGACAGACAAAAATTGTAAAAAGATTATTTTTGGCTTCTATATCGATAACATAGTCTACCCTGATTAAAATTTTCAAAAAATATTTAATGTACAGATTTCGACTTGTTACAGTTTTATTATAGTATAGATATATCTTAGTGCTTAAGATATTTTTTAATGAAATATATATCAATAATGCGTGGAGTCCCTCCCCGCGGAAGAAGTGAAACTTCGTAATGTGGAAATGAAAATAGGAAGGGGTAGAAACTGATTTTTAGTGAAATCATATTGTTTCTTTAAAACAAACTTTATTAACATTGCTTACAATTCACAATTGATCGCATCTGTTAATTATCATTTTCGAGTGGAGAAATTTAATTCTATAACATTTAAAATGGGATTATGATAACTAAAATAAGATACGAGATGTTTGGGTTCTATTTTTTCAATATATCTTGCAAAAACTCCATCAAGGAATATTGAACGCTACTCGTTGCTAACGCTCGCGCTGGCCTGTATGTAACAAGCATACTACGCGCATGCGTTCGTTCATTCACTCTCGCTCTGTCTCTTTCTATTCCCCGTCTACACGAGCGTTGAACGTTTAATGCAACCTTGTTCGAAGTCGCATTACAAGTTTCACTTCAATTAAAAAAAGAGTTTGTACTCAACATGGTTTTAAGCTATTATATCATGTTATGACCAGCTACAAAGTAATTCTAAATCAACATTGATATTTACTTTGAAATGCTTTATGCATGTATTACTTCTTAGTAATATGTTCTGAGGAACTTTTTATATGGTGCCCTCATCGCCGTTCCAAACTTGTATCGCACGCCGTTTACTGGTTGTTCATCCACATACACTAGAAACCAGCAGAATGGCGATAACCGTAAGGTTCTCTAGAAGATTCATTATGTGTATGCTAGCGTTGTGAAATAGGATGAAATAGGATAGGTACGGTGTTCGCGGAGGGTTATGACATGGAACTCTTCAAGAAGAGATTGAAACTCGTTCTTCGTCTTCCTGTTTGCTGTCCTTGGATATAAAAAAATCAGTCACTATACCCCAATAACTCAATAAGAGCGTCGAGTTGTGCGATGTTAAAACAGCATAAGATTTCATGTAGGCGGTAGAGGCACGCTGAACTTGTTACAGGTTTCAGCATGAATGGCTCGGCTCAACCGGGGTGGAACCACCCTCTCACAGAAAACCACGTGAATTAACAGTGCTTGCACTGTTGCGTTTCGTTTCGTCAGTGAGAACGCCGGTGGTCCACCTGCTTTCCTCTCGCCTTTCCCCTCTCCTCTTCCAATACCCCTTCACCCAATTACAGGCTGGTAACGCACTTGCGACTCCCCTGCTATTTCAAGTTTCTATGGACGATGGTGATCACTTAACATCAGGTGACCCGTCTGTTTGTTTGCCTGCTATGACATAAAAAAAGGTTGAGTTATTTGAATTGTTGGTACTTCCATTATGTTTCATTCCAACTACGCAAAATTACAAGTGATATTGGTACATTGGTATACTCGTAAACAATGTAAAAACAACGCTTACCATTAAAATATGAGATGTATAAACCCCACCGATAAAGCTGTGACCTTAGTCTAGTCACAAAGAGTGGTATAAACGATAAATATATTACAATTTGATTCTATGAATAAAATTGTTCGACACAGATCAAAAGAATTCGAAAGTAATTTCCACATTCGAAACAAAATAAGCCTCATGTAAAATGCTTCCGTCGTGCAATATAATAAAATATCTTCCTAAAATCATATCTCAGTGTGTGTGATAATATCGTTCAAAGCACACGTCCTCGGGGAAGAGTAAATCCGAAGTTATATCTGTAATACAGTCACCTTCCGCGGGATTCTCGTCTCAATAAAAGTTAATGTACCGATATCCGCGTCGTTTTACCCCAATAGCAATGCGGCCTCCTTTATCCTCGATGGTTTTATCTAAACGGAAATGGGGAGTATCATTCATAATCTGATATATTTTCTATATTTAAATATCAGATATACCTATATTAGGGTGGCCCAAAAAAACCGACTATTTTTTTTTTGAGTCTCGGGTGAAAATATGTTAGTTTTGATGTTTTAAGAGCCCTCTGCAAAAGACAGCTCAAAAAAAATTTTTTTTAAGAGGTCACTCCATATTTTTTAAAATTTCCAAAATCGTCAAAAATCGTTTTTTTTTAATTAATTTTCTCATTATTTTACTTTTTTCTACAAGAAAAATGATAATGATCCTGAAAATCTCAAATCGAAATTTTAATATTTAAAGGTCGCTCCAAATTTTAAAAAATTTGGAGTAACCTCTTAGATTTTTTTTTGAGCTGTCTTTTGGAGAGGGCTCTTAAAACATCAAAAACTAACATATTTTCACCCGAGACTCAAAAAAAAAAATTGTCGGTTTTTTGGGCCACCCTAACCTATATATAAACGAACTCACTAATTTCGTCACGCGTTACTGTGGGTCAATTATTACCAGGTGAATTAAAATTATAATATGAATATGAATTAAATATATTGAAATGACAAATGACAACCATATAATTTATATTTAAAAAATGTTGAGGTCATTAATAGCCATATAAATTATCCTATCTCTCAAGTTGTACCAAATTTTGGAAAACAGATAAATAACATTTCCCAAAATAATATCACATCTTATCAGAAATCTTCATAAAAAAGTTATTTACTAGAAATCGAACACTATTGTTTTTATTAGAAAAATACTTTTTTTTTCGTTCTCGCATTTTGTCGTCAAAATGAAACTTTTTAAAAGGTTATCGAAAAAAAAATAACGACCACTTTATTACATAACCAAAAATACTTTTAACGGAAATTTATTTAAGTATTTCTAATAAATTACGTCTTTATTGCCTTATAGCTTACGAAACATCATAATTAATTATTTTTTGTATCCTCTATCCATAATATTATTAATTATATTACATTAATATTACAATTCCATTAAATACTTTCACTACTTTAATAGGCTGAATGCCGCAAGCGGTCGCCTTAGTAGTCCGATGAAGCTGTTAAGACATTGCTAGGTCAATACCGTAGTCAGTTCGAAATAAAAAAACTTTCATAACTTTGACGCGAAAACTCACATTGCTCTAGTTGTATATATGAATCATGCATGTTTCGTTCATTAATCGCTGATGTCATCGCGCGTTTGCGTATCACAATGGCTCATCGCCCTAGCGCTTCACCATAATAGGCCCTTGGTACGATCAAGTGTACTTCGTAACCTACGCTAATAATCATGTCATTATCTGGAAATAGGTTATGCTCCCCTATAGAGTCGATAAACAAGCGCATATTCATTAAAGGTTTTAACAACTTTGTTTCAACGTTAGGCAGATGACCTATCAGCCCATGTTATTAAATTGGTACTGAAAATAGATGTTAACATTTATTTCGATTGCATGATTTTGTACAATATAAAAATGTATTCAAATTTAGTTTTACTAATATATTCTAACTGATTGATACCTGTTCGCTTTGTTGGACGCGAAAAAAGTTTTGTTTCAATGGAGATTACAACACATTTTACACAATAGGTATTGTGTGATTATTTCAATGTTCCAACAAGTGGGTGGCTCCGTTATTAGAACTTTCCAGGGAGTTTTTCTGCTTTCTCAGAATTCATGGTCCGAGGTATTATTTTCCATTCACTTATGCACAGTAAACGAACTGTATTACGTAAAACACCAATTTTATAAAATATTAAGTCAAATAACATATGATTATGAATAAAATTTAAAATCCTCTACACGACACATCAAAATCCCGCCAAAAACAAGGTTGTTTACTTATAAATTCCTGGAATTATACAGATTTTTTTTAAACTTTATTTTTGGCAATCAATCTTTCAGATTATTACTGCCATTGTCGAGTAATCAATAATATTACAAGCGTCGTACGATCATTACAATATCAAGCGTCGTATCAATCAATATTCTAACAAGATGGTGGATCTCTTGTTAGAACCTTCCAGGGAGTTTTTGTGGCACCTCAGAATTTCATGCTCCGTGGTATTATTTTCCATTCACTTTACTTATGCACAATAAACTAACCATATTACATAAAACACCACCAACTTTAAACAATATAGAGTCAAGAAACACAAGATTATGAATAAAATATAAAATCCACTACATGACAGACTGAAATCCCGCCAAAAACCCAATTATACACATTTAAATAAAAGATACGTTTTACTTTTTAATTGTGAGTTAGCAAGAAGGTTAGCGATCATGTAGGCATGATTTAACAATGGTTAGGACTAAGTTGGTACTTCTTGTAAATTTTGCCAACTTTGAAACGGAATAATAGGAGCACGAATAGTTATTACACTTATGCGTTAGCAATAGAAAATGTAAAAACTTCGAAACGAAAATATTTGCAAATTTAGCAAATTTTTTATGAATGTTTCCTATAATAAAATATTAATATAATTTTCATTATCATTTAAATGATTCGTTTATGTATTTCAGAAATACACAAAACCAAAGTAGGAGTCTTTTATTTCGGCTTGATTTTAGCGAAAATAATACATAACTAGTGGGCGCCCAGTGGTCGGCATTTGACTATAGTGTTATAAATATTACAATAATAGTTATATGTTATAATATCATTGTTGAATGTAGGATGAAAAAGGGTAATGTAAGAGTAAAGAAATACATACAGTCGAGCATACCAACCTCCTTGCAACCTTTTTTGAAGTCCGTTATTGACGGCTGTCAAAATGTCGTTTTTATTTCAATGAGTGTATATGTTGTGTAAAAATCAAGCCGTAGTGTGAGCAATTCATATTTTAATTAATTTAATTTACTTCTCATATATATTATATAAAAATTTTTACAAAAAAAAATTGAACCGACTTCGATATCAAAACCCATACGGCACTGAAAAGCGAAAAATAAATACATTATTAATTCAACCAAATAAAATGAAATATGAATATTTGCGCTACCTAATAATATATTTGAAATCGGTGCCAACAATATTTCATATCATCTACATAGAACGTTTAGGTCCACTCTCGCGTCTATTTGTATAGTGTAATATATTTTTTTTATACCTACAACAAATTAGAAATTTAGGTTGGCACCGACTTCCAATATATTATTAGGTAGCGCAAATATTCATATTTTATTTTATTTGGTTGAATTAATAATGTATTTATTTTTCGCTTTTCAGTGCCGTATGGGTTTTGATATCGAAGTCGGTTCAATTTTTTTTTGTAAAAAATTTTATTTTTCCATTTTTAGTGTATATAAATATATTTATCTGGTTCTAATTAATTATAAAATAAGTTCATAACTTGACAAACAAACATGATATTACACCGTACTAGATCCAACTGGTCAAATTAGGTTGATTGTGAACGAATTCCAGAACCTCATCTTTCCTAATGTCCGTTTCACGGAAATTGCCTCAACAGTCATAACCCCACATGTAAGTCCTCGTCAAACGAGTCTTATGTACCCAAACACAAGATAGCTGCTGTAAGCCGTTGAGGAGTTCCATTCTTCATTTTCATGATCAACTCAGGATTGATTAAATTATATTCTTATCATTACAACAGGTTATTCCAAGTTTTCATTAAAATTAGCTTATGGGGAAGTTCATTTATTCATATGAGCTTTATTCATCCCTTTATTTTCAACCCTTATGGTTGGATTTTTTTTTAATTTCAAGAACACCATTCCCAGTTATCAAATTTCAAATAAAATTGTTGAAATCGGGTTCAAGTACACGAAAATACGTAGACACGAACTGGGTGAAAATCAAATAAACGATATTTAACCCCCTTAGGGGTTGAATATTTTATTCAAATTTATATGGGACCACCTTGGAGTATAGCCGAATCAAACAAAAAAAGAATCATTAAAAGCGGTTCACAACTGACGGAGATATCGATTAACATACATAAAAAAAAAAAAAAAATACATACACCCGAACATATAACCTCCTCCTTTTTCGAAGTCGGTTAAAAATAAATACATTTCTGCATTTCTCCGCCATATAAACTTTAACTACGCCAATTTTCAAGTTCATTCATTCTCGCAATTCGCTTAAAAAGGGATACAAAGTTTTTGTTTCACGTATTATTATTAATACATAATATTAAAATGAGTTAACCGATGCAAAACAAACGTTAATTAACTAAATATTACTCTCTGTTTAAGTTAAATATAAGTACCCTATATTAGTATAATATGCGTGAAGCTATTAAAAGCGTTTAAGAGATAAACAACAACCGCCGTAATTATTTGCGTAAGGTTTTGTCTAATCAGATATGAGTACCATAAGCTGTGTTAATGTGTTAATAGCTACTAAATCCCTTGAGGACGTTTTAACAATACAACATGCAGACAGAGGGAACATTTAATGCTTTATAATAAATATATGTGTACTGTATAATGTATATGTATGTATAATTACAAGGTCAAGCAAACCGTTTTGATTATTTGGAGAGATAAACCTTATACCAAATGTGGATTTAAGTAATTCTCATAATTTTGTATAAATGGATATATTATAGCCTCTGCCCGCGACTTCGTTCGCGTGGTATAGATACTTTGGGCTAACACTAACACGCAGCGGAAGCTCTCAAGAGGGAAAAAATCCCGAATTTTAAACATTTTTCATTGGTGCTCAGTTTCTATTGGTCTTAGCGTGATGATATTATACCCTAGATAAATAAGCTATATAACATTGAAATATTTTTTTAAATCTGACCAGTAAGTAGTTCCTGAGATTACCCCCTACAACGTCACAAACTCACAAACTTTACCTCTTTATAGTTTTTGACTTCAAGAAATCTTTTTAATTTTAATCAATTTAACTATCCTACAAACCAAACTTAATTTGATAAAGACAGTAAGTACTATATTATTATACGCTGATTAAATTTACGTAACATTTTTAAATTTATTTACAAATTAAAATAAACATCGAATTATTGTATCCTAGATATCTGAATCAAAATGAAATAGGCATAATTTGCATACTGGCAACAAATGGTACGTTGAAATAGACCGGTCAATAACTTCACAAACACAAGTTTAATTAATTTGTCGCCACTTCAACACACATAGATGAAAAACACGAGTATATTGACAATTGAGAACTATTTGGGTCATTGAATCTTTGACGGTACATGACACATGACGATCGTCCCAACTTTTTGCTGCAATAAATGATTTGAGTGAGATTTATAGCGGTTAGGCAATTTTGAAGATTGAATGAAATTAACAAAAATATTAAGAATATATTATTACTTTGTTTTTCTTTCGATATAGGAATTTAACTCGGACATTTATAATCTATACTAATATTATAAAGAGGTAAAGTTCAATTTTGAAAAATTCTTTAAGTGTTATATAGTTCTTTTATCGATCCAGGTTTAAATTACCGTAATTTACTGTGAGATCGTACCCTCGAACAACGCACATGGAAGATTACTCTCTTAGTCTGTAAAAATTCAGCCACATCTGTAACAACATAAAATACAAAACCTTTGAAGTAAAATAAATAACAATTGTTGTAAATAACCCTATAAGATACAACCCATACAAAAGATAAGATAAATTGGTCGACGTAAATAGCTGTTTGTGTAGCGAAGAGAGGTAAATACATACATTTTTCACAATGCTTGGGTTTTATAGTGTTTGATGTAATAGCTAAAGCGGAGTGCTATAAGCTCAAGATTTTAGTTAAAAATTATCGTCGTAGATAATAACTTAATGCTTATATCTATACTTTGTTCTGCCCTATACACTCACGGAACACTGATCAAAGCCTTTCCCGTAGAGTTGACGGCATGGCATTACTAAAGAAAAAAAATGAAGTTAGAACAAGAATTATAGAAGATACATTGTAAACATTGATAGCACAGGAAATCAAATAGGTTATTTATGTGTACTTTTCTATGAAAATAGAACTTTGCATAAACTGAGATACTTTATCTGTTTCCCTAAACAACATAAGATTGTTTCATTAAATCATTTAAAAAAGTATGTAAAAAGATTAATGAAAATCATAAATAGCCTTTATTATGATAATAAAAAAATTAGCATGCAGTTGATATAGTAAGTACGATAGTGAGAGATATTTCTATATAACACAGAAGTACTTTTAGAAAATTCACATCGAATGTAACGCAGAAGTGAGAAATTATCAATCATCTTGTAGGTGGTAGAGCCACGCTGAAGCGACTAATGGTTTCAGCATGAATGGGTCGGCTCGTCCGGGGTAGTATCACCCTCTTACAGAAAACCAACGTGAAGTAACGTGCTTGCATCGTTGCGTTTCGTTCGGTGGAAAATGCCTATTACCGCCCAACGAAGTGGGCACGGGTCAGCTAGTTCTATATAAATGTATACCGCAGCGCAACACGTCCCGGCTGAAAACGCTTTCCACTTTTTTTCAAACTAACTATCCACTATTGCAATGATGGGCCTTCACAGCTTAATCACGTTTTTAAAGTACTCAGCCCTATGACAACAAGCTAATCGGCGCTAAACCTCGGCTACATCTATTGCCTTGAAACCAACAATTGCGTTTCAAACTAAGCTACCTAAAATAATCATACATCGTATATGTATGTTATGCTAATCCCATATCTGTGAAATGATGCTTCGACTACTAGTCGCGCTAAAATTAACGTCAAAAATCATTTCGATAAAGAGGCAGATTATACTTTACACCTGTGTCTTTCCAATTAAAGAACATTAGTATCCGCTTAATTCGTTTAATGTGTGGAAAACTCGCCAGCCGAGTTATTGTGCTGCGTCTTTCGTCACCCAGCCCGATAGTTCGTAACGTATTACGATAATGTCTTCCCACTCCTGCATTTAGTATGATCATAGACAAAACTTCGTGCCGATACACGCAAGTATAGGAGTAGCTTTGGTGAAACATACATGTGTAACTACCTCTGTTTTTTTCTCGAACCGACTACACTGGTAACAATATGAGAGACAGTACAGAAACTACCTACAAACGCTCTAAAACGGCACACTCACACACTCACACAACATGCACATCGATGAGATGTTTTAAGAGGTATTTTATGGGCAACACCGCGAGAACCGCATAGGGGTCTCTTCGATGCGCATGTTTGTTGAGTGTGCCGGTATGAGCGTTTATAGTTTCTGTACTGTCTCTTATATGTATACTGTACTGTTAGCCTGACATAGCCCTTAACAGTTTCACCGGACTACAGTGTGCTTCACGAACGGGTATATGTATTTCAAAATTTTCAATTAAAAAAAAACCTCCCACAACATGCGTATCTACAGTGTGTGGGATGCGATTTGGTGTGTATGTGGACCACCACATGTTCAGCTATGTAAATCTATTTTTAATAAAGCATAATAACTTAACATTGTTTTCCTTTTCATTTAACTATAAAGATGGAGAGAATCTAGTTGAATCTATGGCTATTATACAATATTTGGAAGAGACACGGCCAGAACCGACGTTGCTCCCGACCACAGCGCAGCAGAGAGCTCGAATGCGAGAAATATGTGAGGTCAGTTTAATGGTACAAATCAATATTATAAATTATTTAAGGATTGTATTATTTCATGAAAATCTGTTCGGGTTATAAAAAGTTATTGTAATTTTAATGACGACGCGACTTAAGTACGAGAAAAAACTAGATAAGTAAATCATTTTCACAAATGAATACATATAGATAACTTTATTAACTACTGCTTTTTTTACATAAAGTTTCATGCGAAAGAAGTCGCGGGCAAAACTAGTGTAAAATAAGTTTTGATAGTAATTGTGTACTAAAATTGTTTGCTGTCACGGGCCGTACAAATACCGGCCACGAGCCACATGCGGTCTGCGGGCCGCAGTTTGACGACAATGGAACTAGACGAAAGAGAATGACAAGGTATGATAAAAATTACATGAAAACGAGTTCGACTGTAGAAGTCTTTTGACTCTTTTTTTTTTCTTTCGGTATGGTCTCTGCCTAATGTAGGCAATCTCGCTAAAGCAAATGTGACAAATACACGTTTTAAACTTAAGTCTAAAATAGCAACATATCAATGTAGATGACGTCATAAACTTCATTTTTTTATGTCGTAAGAGGCAAACGAACATGCGAGTTATCTGGTTTTAAGTGATCACCGCCATCCGTAGACACTAGCAACACCAGGGGAATTGCTAGTGCGTTGCCAGCCTGTGTTTGGAGGGTAGGTGGAAGGGTGGAGGAAGGGAAGGAGACAGGGAGGGAAAGTGGTCCTCCAGCGCTCCCCCTGGTCAAACGAAACGCAACAATGCAAGCATTGTTACTTCACGTCGGTGTTTCTGCGAGAGGGTGATACTACCCCTGACGAGCCGACCCATTCATGATGAATCCATTAATAGCTTCAGCGTGGCTCTACCACCTACATTCCTTCTTGTAAATGACGAAAATTGTGAACATTATATGTATGTGCACCAACATTTTTGTTATCATAGTACTAGTTATAGGTAGTTTGGTATCAAACGGCCGTGTCCGAGATTGCTTCTACGTAAAAAAAAATAGAATATTTATTCCCAACTGGGTCACGAGCTGCAAACATACAGTGTAAAAAGTATCTTATCGTATCGGAGTACAGTTAGCGTGAGTTCCCTATTGTTTGTTAAGCCCCTATGTGTCGTTAACGTGGATAAGGGTTCGATAGTCAATCGTAGTTATTGTGTTGTAGTCCGGTGAAACTGTTAAGACCTTACTGAGTCAATGGCGTAGTCAGTTCGAGGGAAAAAAAACGTAATAATTGTGTTAACAGGATTTCGCTTTTTCGAGCACTGGTAAAATGGTAAAAATAGTGCAATTAAAAATGAACGGTGAACTCTAGAAGATATTATAATCCGACAATAATCAGAACTCAGTGTCATTCGCGAGGATCTGATCCTACGACAATCGACGTTATGTACGAACTCGCTGACTGAGTTATCATCGCCACAATTCATATGGAAATGTTGGTAATTTTATTGAATACTAGCTGTAGCTGCGACTTCGTCAGCGTGAATTTTTTTTTTCGAACTGACTACGCTAGGGCGCTAAGGCGAGCGTTTAAGGCATTGAGCCGATTTTATTTGACAACTAGCTCAAGGGTGCACCGCAGACCTCGGCTTGGGCTGCTAACCTAAGCTAAGCTACATTCAGCGTGAAAACTTATGTTTTCTCTCGTATTAAATTCGTGTCGTCATTAAAAGTACAATAACTTTTAATAGTCCGAACCGATTTTAATGAAACAAAGACTAAACGTCACCCTAAGATATACATGATTATTTCATACATATATGATTTTCTTGAAGAGGGTTTATCATGAACACAGTAGTTTAGCAATGATGCATGTTCATATAAACAGACACACAGACATTTTTGAAAATTATTGAAATCTATTTGTTATTTTTAGGCATCTGTAACAATTTTACAAAAATCTAAAATACAGACACGTTTGTATCTTTTTTTTTATGTCATAGGATCCAAACGAACATGCGGGTCACCTGCTGTTAAGTGAATTCCACCGTCCATAGACACTAGCTAGCAACACCAGGGAGTTGCAAGTGCGTTTCCAGTATGTATTTGAGGGGTAGGGGGTAGGGTGGAGAGGATGGAAGGGTGGGGAAGGGAAGGGAAGTTGTACCTCCGGCGCTCTCACTGGCCTAACGAAACGCAACAATGCAAGCATTGTTACTTCACATCGGTGGTTTCTGTGAGAGGGTGGTACTACCCCGGGCGAGCTGACCCATTCGTACTGAAACCAGTAATAGCTCATGGCTCTATCACCTACAAAAGGTATATATTAAATCATAATATATATTATACCCCTTACTAATTAATTACATATGTATAGATTAGTCTTAGCTCGCAGCTTCGCTCGCGTTAATGTATAGTTGACCTATACCTCGAGAACAGTTCTCTTTTCTAGATCAAAACTATGTGTATTAATTTATTACAGACAACGTCTTTGCAAAATTTCAGGACGATCGGTTAAGTAATTAAATCGTAAAAGTATAAAACAAACAAACTTATTTTCGCATCCATAATATTAGTTAGGATCTCATTTCTAAAATTAACACCATTTATAATTGCTATAACTCTGATCACAATATCCATTAATGATAACTGTTCAGAAGAATATCGATAAAATCTAGAGAGTTAGGAAATTAATCTTCATTACAATTCCTACTGACATGTTGATTTTATTCGCCAGTGACTTAATTAAGGAGCTCTGAAATCACTCTGCTAATCGTTTCACCTATAGCTAATATTATAGACGAGAAAATTTGATAAATTATTGAATATTTAATTTCACGTATAACTACTGAACGAATTTTGTTTTTTTTTTAAATCTGACTACGCTATTGAGCTAGCAAGATCTTAACAGCTTCACCGGACTACGAATTTTGGTGAAACTTAACAGTGATATAGCTTACTAGCTGACCCGTGAAAACGACTTTTTGTGACTAAAATATAGAAGTTACATATATGGCTTTTTGTAGTCATTATCAAGCTCTACAACTTTTCTCTAGAACTCAATCATATATCTCGCATCGCGAAGGCAGCGTTCGTAAGAAACCTTTTCGTGCGGTCGTTTTTTCTCCGACTTACTTTGCAAATCCGGCTACCACAAAAAAGTTTTTTTTTTCATTTTTCGGGTTAATATATAACCTATGATACTCATAAATAACGTGGTTTTTCTATTGGTATAGTATTTTCAAAATCGATTTAGTAGTTCCTGAAATTATACCCTACAACATCACAAACTTTACCTCTTTATAAAATTACTATAGATACATAACGACAAGTATGAAGCAAGTTTAAAATTCCTATTAATCTGCAAGTTTTTTCGGCGTGCTCTGAATACAGCCATAGGAGTCATATGAAGGTGCTGTGAGAACAATTGAACACTTAACTAATGAAATTGAATTAAACAATGAATAATTTTACTCAAATGTAAATTAAGTCGTGGACAGTTGTTACTGTTACATACAGTCAAGTATTAACGGAATAAGAAAATTCGATCATGAGGCTTATAAATATAGCCAATAAACATTATTTTATATGTGTTGTTACTCCAAGTTATTCTCCTAAACGGATGCACCGAATTTGACAAGATTTCTACTTATAGATAAATAAAATTGTATAGTATTATCTAGGCTAAATAACATTACGCATTTTCACGTGGTTTAAGCAGTAACAATTGATTTTATCAAAGGTAACTTCAAATCGGTGTAAGAGCTGTGCAGTTCAAGTCGTAAGAACAGGAATACATATAAAAAACAAAAGATAGCCCAAAATTAATCTACATAAATCGCATAGGTACGTACTTCTCAGAGCACACGAGAGTGTAGATTTTGTGATAGTGTGGATGAAGCCCCCAAACACCTTTTGCGTGAATGTGATCCACTGACGCCAACACGAAACTGGATTATGGGTTAGCATGTATTGCTCCTGGATGAGGTACAGATGCTCTCAATCAAAAAAGTTCTGCAGTTCTTAAATGTTATAGGACTAGGCAGGGAGTTTTAATATTAGGGGGTGATCACAGTAGATCAGTACTGGTCGCAGTGACACAGAATTAATGCATGCATAGCCCATACTTCCCATGAAATAACAAAACCATTTTAACGATAACGAAGTGGAAAGCATCAGCTAGTATCAGTGTGACCAAAACTCTCAAAAGTCGTATTTCATTAGCCTGTACCGTAGTAAGTTGATAGCGTTACAAAATTTATTATGTTTACTGAATCTGTTTTAGGAAAGAAATGGTACATTATTCAAAACTCATAGACGCTACTAAAAGTTATTTATAATGAAATATTACTCATTTTTCTTTTTGAATAGGCTGTCTACCCATCATCTCGGTCCGTCATTTTTCCTTGTGTTTTATGTATAAAATATTGTACTGTATTTTTTATCTTCATGAATTGAAATCCAGCGGTGCTTTAATGAAGTATTAAATCAATCCACTAGTGCAGCACGTATTACTTAAATTATCTCTAAAATTATATACTGGTGGAATATCAGTCTGATGATCGCAGGTTCGAAACCCATGTATGATTTTTTCGAAATTTGCGTACATTAATTTAAATTGGTAACACTATTGACTGACGGTTAACCTAAACTTGTCAAAAAAATTGAGCCATCACGGGACGCCCGGCAGGTGTGAAACATCGGATTTGTTTTGTATAAGTTATATGCATAAAATAAGAGATTACGACAGGAATCAGCTATGGCATAATGAGAAGATAAACCATTAGCAATTTGATTCATAAAATAATAACTGTTTAATTATTACATAAATATTCATTTTTATTAAATACAAAAATTCAACTAGGCGCAGACGCGGTGTGTTTGGCGGTATTTATCAGAGGACGCTAGGTCGTTGGCGCGTGCCGCGTAACACTAGTAGAATGAGTGGCCGACAAAATAATTTGAATCATATGTTTATACATATAGGGTTGCAAATGTATTTGAGTACACATTTCGTTAATAGTGCAAGGTTCCTGTTTTGCGTCACCACGTCTTGCCAGGTCAACAATTAGGTTTACCCTCTCCTATAAATGTTTCGCATCAACAATATAAAACTGGATTTCTCCGAGTTTGAACTTGTCAATACATCGTTGGCTGAAATGATGATTTCCTTCCTTCGGGAAAAGGTCTATCATCCTGTAGTGGGTTCCTTAGAGTCTGATAATGATAATAAAAAGTTATATATCTTGTATTTTAATCCTATTTTTATAGTTTATTAATTCCCGAATGATGTAGAACTTCCATCATGAAAACTTAATAAGACTCAGTCAAAGTTTTTACATAAATTAGGGCATACAAAGAGTCATATACACACATTTTTTAAAATGTCATATTATTGATTAGCAACCTTTACAATAGACATCTATCACAAAATGATTTTAGGTCCGAACCTTCGGCGGGGAGCCCTTGAGCAATGCAGCTTGCGCGGTACAGTGACACAAAAATTTACATTACTGCTACAACACTACATTATCAACCCCAAACACGTGCACGCTTACACGCTTACACATAAAAGTTGAAGGGTTTTACTTTTTTCACTTATCGAACTAAAAAAAAAAAACATTTAGAAATTTTTCGATAAGAAATACATATATGTAAGAGTTGTTGAGATATGTATGCTTGCTACACATACCTTTTTCAACAACTCATACATATATGATAGTTAGTTAGCTAGGCTAGCTAAGATAGGTCGCGAATTGCATGTAGCAGACAACAGCCAAGCCGAGGTGTGCAGCGCACCCTTGAACTATACGCCCAAATAAAATCGGCTGAGTGCCTTAAGCGCTCGCCCTAGTATGGCCTTGTAAGGCCAATAGCGTAGTCAGTTCGAGAAAATAAAAGATATGAACAAGACGTAATATAAACAATATAAAAGTTATATAGTATGATTAATTATTGTATGCCTGGTGCCTCATATGGTCAAATAATTAAAAAAGTTTTGAACACAGACTTTGACAAACAATATAACATGGTCATTTTAGTAGGGGACAGCTCTGATATAAAAAAAAATGATTTGTATAAGACATCAGAAAAGCTGTTACAGTTGAATGTGAGAAGCATAATGGTGTGTGCCTTCCCATATTCAATTTCCCTGTCAGAAAAAAAAAACAATAACATTCATATTTTAAATACATTATTGTATAATTTTACATGGCGTCATAGAGACAAATTTATATTTTTCGACATTAATAAATTTATTAATAACTATACAATAACGCAGGATAGTATGTATCTTCCCAAGAAATATAAACGCGACATAGCTACATTGATAGCTTATAATATTAATATGTTAAGTGACTCAGCGGCATCATCTAGTTCATCTAATGATACTGTGGTTAAATTTTTAAACTAGTACATAAGACAAAGGAGCAGTGTAATATCACATTGTATCATCAAAATATTAATCGCTTCTCCGGCAAAATATTAGATATAGAATTATTATTAAACAGAGAGAGACTAGATATATTATGTTTTACAGAAACATGGCTTAAACCTAATAAAATGCTATTTAATGTACCTCATTTTTCAGTTGCCAGTGTTTTTAATAGAACAATCACTGTCGGTGGTTGTTGTATTATATTATTTAAAAATAATTTAAAATATAAAGAGAGAAAAGATATATGTAGTCTTTCAATAGATCGTATTTGTGAAGTGGCATGTGCAGAGATGGATACATTAATCATTCTTTGTATTTATAGACCTCCATCATCAAGTATTCACCAATTCTTACAAAAAATGGAGGAAATTCTTATAAAAATATTTAATAATAATAAGAAAGTTTTAATCTGTGGTGACTTCAATATAGATATTTTAAACGCGTCGCCAGAGGTCACTATGTTCACATCGTTTCTTAGGTCGTTTAATCTGCATCCTCTTTTTAATGAGCCAACCAGATGTACGTCTCAAACTGCATCTTGTATTGATAATGTTTTTACTGACTTCAAGACCATTGGCGGTAGTATTGTTACTGGGGTACGGTCTGATCACAAAGGACTCCTTGTTAAAATTAATTGTGATAAACCTAGCAGTGACTATAAGAAAACAACTAGGCTTTTATCCAAAACTAGATTAGGTCTTTTAAATCATAATATTGCACAAAATTTATCTTTCAAGACTTTTATTAATCAAGATCCAGATAGTGACTATGACAGCTTATTTAATATCATAAGCACTGAATTTAATAAACATTGCCCAAGAAACGTTATTAGTGTAAAGAAAGTAAAAAAATTTAGTGAATGGGCAACTACAGGTATTAAAATAAGTAGAGATCGTTTGTATGATCTATATTATAAGAGGTCACTAACAAGTAGTGAATCATTTCATGCTTATGTTAGGAATTATTCTAAAATTTTTAAACGTGTTTGTTTAGCTGCCAAAGCAAAATTTTTAGGCAACAAAATTCTCGAGTCTAGAAATAAGACCAAGATTGTCTGGCATATAATAAATAAAGAATTAGGAAAAAATAAAATAAATGATGACTCATTTAATCTAAGTGTCGACGGAGTACGTATTTCAAACAGTTCAGAGGTAGCAACTGTTTTCCAAGATTATTTCACTAATATACCTTCACAAATAACAATGAGTATAACATCATCAGCTCAGGGTGCCGCAGCTCTTTTAAAGAATATGAATGCACCTACAAATTCAAAATTTAAATTCTCATCTATTAGTGCAGGTGAAATAATAAGGACATTTAAACAATTAAATTTAAAACACACCGAAGACATATGGGGAATGTCGGTAATAGTAATACAGTCCTTAATCGGCACTATTTCACCACATTTGGCTAATATATTTAATCAATGTATATTAAAAGGAACCTTCCCTAATCTAATGAAAGTAAGTAAAGTGGTTCCTTTGTTTAAATCAGGTAGCAGAAGTAGTCTTGGAAATTATAGACCTATTTCTGTACTTCCGTCGATAAGTAAAATTTTTGAAAAGATAATGCTTAAACAATTGGTAGAATATTTTACAGTGCAAAAGTTCCTAGATGGTCGACAGTTTGGTTTCACAAAATCGAAATCTACTACTGACGCTGGTGCAACGCTCATAAATCATATATTGGGGGCCTGGGAGGATTCGCAGGATGCAATTGGTGTGTTCTGCGATTTATCTAAGGCATTTGATTGCGTTGACCATAGTACGCTTATTCTTAAATTAAAACACTATGGTATTTGTGGATCTTCTCTCGACCTTCTAGTCTCTTATTTAAAAGATCGCTGTCAAAAAGTTAACATACATGGGGTAACCTCAGCGGGATCATTTGCGCGAATTGGTGTACCACAGGGGTCTATTTTAGGGCCGTTCTTGTTTTTAATACATATAAACGATCTACCGCTAGTGGTTAACAACTCTGCTGACATGGTGCTTTTTGCGGATGATACTTCTCTAATATTTAAAGTAAAAAGGATAGATTCAGAGATTGGGCATCTGAATAATACTTTAAATGAAATTTGTCATTGGTTTGCGTTGAATAATTTATTGTTAAATGCAGATAAAACAAAATGTATAAGATTTACTTTACCTAATGTTAGACAGGTTGATAGTAGAATCAAGATCGAAGGGAATCTAGTAGGGTTAGTTGACAATACTGTATTCTTGGGAATTACATTAGATTCCAAATTACAATGGGGCCCTCACATTAAAAAAATGGCGAGCAGATTAAGTTCTGCTGCATTCGCAATACGCAAAATTCGCCAGCTTACAGATATTACCACTGCTAGGTTAGTCTACTTCGCTTACTTCCATAGCATAATGTCTTACGGTATTCTGCTGTGAGATACGGCTGCTGAGGTAGACACCATATTTTTATTACAAAAACGGGCAGTTCGAGCAATATATAATATGGGACCTCGCGAATCATTAAAAACGAAATTCCAGGAATTCGGTATCTTAACTCTACCCTCCCAATACATTCTTGATAATTTAATGTATGTCCGTAAAAACTTTGAAAAACTGAATTTAGTAAAAGACCGGCATAATGTAAATACTAGAAACTGTAATAAACTGGTCGTCCCATGTTTCAGACTCAGTAAAACCAGTAATAGTTTCTTAGGTAACAGTGTTAGGTTTTACAATAAAGTCCCAAAACATGTTACCGATTTGCCGGACTGTAAATTTAAGCGCCATGTCAAGCGGGTGTTAGTGTCAAAAGGATATTATAGAGTGGATCAGTATATGAACGATAGTGATGTCTGGAATTGACTCCTCTCTGTGCATACACTATAAGCTGCATGATGTATTTAAATGTATGTAAAAAAAATGTTCCCGGTCGAGTTTCTTGCCGGTTCTTCTCGATGGCTGGGTTGTCTCCGAACCGGTGGTAGTTTTTGACGTTCATAAGTGCCTTATTAGGGCCTAAACTGAATAAAGAAATTTTGATTTTGATTTTGAGTTGTAAAAATATTGTCAAGAAATGAATTAATTAAACTCTCACCATTTTTTTTCAGACTGTGGTTAGCGGTATACAACCACTACAAAATTATGGTCTAAAACCTCACTTTGCAACTGAGGAAGAGTTCATTCGTTTCACTAGACACTGGTCAGAGCGAGGGCTTCAGACTCTAGAAGACCTACTATCGAAGTCGTCAGAGCGATACTGCATTGGAAACCAATTGACCTTGGCAGATATTTGTCTCGTACCGCAGTTATATAATGCAGTAACAAGGTATTTCATCATCATTACATACATATAAAACAAAGTCGCTTACTAGGTCTGTCTGTCTGTTCGCGATAAATTCAAAAACTACTTCACGGATTTTAATACGGCTTTCACCAGTGGATAAAGTGATTCATAAGGAAGATTTAGGTATATAATTTGTCAAGGTTTTCTTTAATATCAGTGCAGGAAAACGTCCGCCGGATGAGCTAGTGTAGCATAAAAAAACTGAAAAACGATGAACAATGTATTATGAATGTCTTATAAACCCATTGTTGTTTTTAGATAGTACTGTACTTACGATTAATTCCGTATCTTTTGTCGAACTAAAAAAAAGATATTCTTTTCAATCGAGTTGATATTTGGTTGATGAAGACCTCTTTTTGTGAAACTCCGTAATTACATATTAAAATAGACTTTGCATTGTATTATTTTGCACTTCTGCCTAGAAGTGTTTGGCCGCTGCCACATCTCAGACATTACTTTGCAAAGCGGCCAATGAATTTCAGAAGAAAGTGTAACGTCGACTGTACATAGGTCCACTTTAATAAGTGTGGTGATTCTAAAACTAATGATAGTAATTTTATTGACGTGATAACGTCTTATAAATCGATGAGCACCGGCTGCACGCACGAAAAAGCATGACTCATTGTCACGTTCCGCCTGAGCTGAGCGTGTAAGTGAAAGCGCGGAACAAGCGATAAAAAAGCGCAAACGGCCTAAGCGTTCGTTTTTTTTTTCGAACTGACTACACTATTGACCTAGCAAAGTCTTAACAGCTTCACCAGACTACTAAGGCGAGCGCTTGCGGTACGCGTTCGTCTTGCGACCCATCTATCTCTCTTCCACTCCATAGGCCGACGCATCCCACTCGTTAGCACGTAAAATTATCGTCCGTAAATCAACTTTACAGACATGCATTTTTTTTTTTTAATTCAACTGTAACTGTCTTGTGCTATTGTAAAGATGTAATACTTAGAATTGTCACGATTAAAGAACTGTTATATAAGTGTTTATACCGATATTAATTTATTACAGGTATCAACTGGACCTTAAGAGATATCCAACCGTTTCCAGAGTGTATGAAAATCTTTTGAACGAAAAATTGTTTCAGCAAACACACCCGAAAACAATTCAAACAAAAATATGAACTTTGTCACATAAAATATTTAATTGAAAGTTAAAATATACGTACAATTGATATGTAATGTTTTTTAAACATTTAATAAAGCATTTTTTTCCCTTTAAAATGATTTTTTGTTTACTTAGTTAAGACATTATACTCCAAAAAGGGCAGATAATGGCCTGAAATAACTTGAATAGGAAGTTATTTACATCGCAATGAACACGTGCCCAAGAGACTGTTCATTCAAGGGTGATTTATATGTCGCTACTTTGAACTACGTAAGTATGTATGTAACTATATAAGAAAATTAGAAGCCACAAAAACCGATCCTATTAACAGAATTTAATAATAAAATAAAAGAAAGTCGCGTTTCGTGTCTGTCTGTGTGTTCTCTTATTTCTGTAAACTACGAAATGGATTGTGATACCATATTCACTTTCATTTAGATTATTTGTTTTTAGAGAATAGTAGAATGTGATTTTGTTACGCTTTCACGTACATTTTGCATAGACGTTAAGTAAGTAAAATAAGTAAGGTAAAGAAAAGTCCATACGGTGGCTTTCGTCTAGGAAAAAAAAGATAATAATTCTGTTTCCAAAAGATAGGTTAAATCTACATTAGCGCGAGCGAAGCCGCCAGTAAATGCTAGTTTTATTTTATTTTAGCATCCAATTTCCCAATCGATTCTTACTGCCATTGCTGAGTAAATAATAATATTACAAGTTTCTTGGGATTATTTTAATGTTGTAACAAAGTGGTGGCGCTATTGTTAGAACCTTCCAGGGAGTTCTTGTGGCAAGCCCGGATCCATGCTCCGTGGTATTATTTTCAATCCTCTCCACTTGCGCACAATAACCGATCTATATTACGTAAAGCAATGCCAATATTAAAAAATATAGAGCCAGATAATACAAGAATATAAATAGAATATAAAATTCATTACATGATATTCCAAGATCCCGCCAAAAATTTTCAAACGCTGGTTAATATTTAGAGTCGGCAACGCGCATGTGACACCTCTCATGTTGCTAGCGTCCTTAGGCTGCGGTGACTGCTTAATATTAGACGGCTCACATGCTTGTTTGCTACCATCGTAGTATAAAAAAATAATAATAAGTATACAAAAATTGCTCTAGAATTTATCGTAGTGTCTTGTTCATTTAAAAATTCTAAATACTAGTAATTTCCACACTTAGCCTATTACCCATGAATGACTTGGTTACTGACTCGCCTTCGTCCCAGATATAAGCGACAATGATATTAAAATTCGAGTTTCAAAAATAAATGCTACAAGTTGTTTTTATTTTTCGCTGGGAACAGATACATAAAACTTTGTAAGGTATTCCGGGCGGAGTATATGAACAATTTTAGTAATACTAAAAATTCCTCTAAAACCATGCAGAATAACATTCGTAATACAACGGAAACGTTAATATGATTACAAATCGCTCCATAAAGAATTAGACCAAATAATTAACGAATAAAATTGTAACCGACAGAATAATTCCCAGAAATCATAAAACCCTTATGAAACTATTGCTTGAGTAGTCGCCATAAATCGTTGAATTACAACGTAACAGATATTTAGGTCACAGCTGCACATTAGCAATAACAACTACTTGTATACATCTATATATTTCAGTTATATTTATAGACATAAATTCTAAGACAGTAATAAATTTCGTAAGGTTTTAACCATAAAACTAGTTCGTAGGTAAAATACTTAACAACGAAGAAATTATGTCATAAATATATTTCTAGAAAATATAATAAAATTGTTAAAAACGTTTGCTTTTATTTTAATATTTTTTTGGCTAATTGCATCTTTGACAAGTAACAAAGGATTTTGTTTATTTGTTATAAGATATCGCAATTCATTTCTTCACTGCGTACATATACAGTGCAGCGGATCGCTTCAACGCCCCTTACTAATTACCCACTGTTTTTGCCTAAGCAAATTCATGGAGCAAATTTGAGACTATGCTATAACCAAGACTTAGCACAACGAAGATAGTAATATCCCCATATATATAAACTAACCTTCCTATGAGTAACTTTGTAGTGAAAGTGTGTTTTATTGTTGGTACACAATCACAATTCGCAATTCTGAAGCCGATATTAATTCATTTCTACTATCGCTTTTTCCTTACGAAATACATAATTATGGAATAATCAATAATAACCGATTATATTAGTAGTTTTTTTTTTTTATTGTAGCACGACAAAGTGACTGCACTATACCTGATGGTAAGCATAGTACAATCCAAAAACAGTGGCGACCACCGAGAGACAGATCATCCATCGTCCGTCGCCGCTGTCATGCCGGCCATAATGACGAAAGTCACCTGGTACTGGATATGCATAGGCTGATCCCGAAACGCGACGCGCAAAAGCGAGTCACTATGACGGGTTTTTTCGCCATGGTTGTGACCCAGTCGGGTTGTAAAACCCTACCACCCCGCTATCGCCATTGCCTCGTTCGTTGATCAGCAGGGTGCACCACGTGCAGGTGAGGTTGGCTTGGGTGTCTCAAGTCTTAAGATGTTACTCGACACCCCTTACACCCCAAAGCTTCATCAAAACGAATAATTTAAAAAAATTGTACAAACTTATTAAACAGTAAATTCATAAACCTATGCTCCGCTATTGTTTAAAAAGGTTTTGGTATTATAGAAAGGGTTTTGTGAGATTTATTTTCTAGCCATTTCACTATTCTTAATTCAATTACAAGTGAAGTTCGATTTGCCACCGGTAAACGTTTGTGGCTGGCACTCGAGAAAACAACAAATCGTTCTAACTATTTACGTTGAGTGTTTAGATGGCTGTCTCGACAAAACGTTCCAAATAGGATTTAATCGGTACGAACAACTCAGAGAACGCAAACCTTTTCGAACGAGTCTGTACTTTTTGAATTTTTGTAAAAAACTCGTTGTCGGTGTTTAAGAATAAGTATTAAAATACATTACAATCATTTTTAGAAATGTCTGTCTATCTCTTTGTCTGTTTATTTGAACACGCGTCACTGCTAAACCACTACGGTCATGATGAAGCATTTTCAAGAAAATCATAAAACATATCTTCGAGTAACATTTAGTAGATCAAAAGTTATTGTAATTTTAAGGGCAGCGCGACTTAAATACGACAGAAAAGTAGATAGTACTTATACTCAATGCATTCGGACGACTTTATTGCTCTAGGCTTCAGCGTGGGGCCCTTGAGTATGCTGCTCGCGCAATACAGTGTCACAAAATCTTACATCACTGCAACAACATTATATATACCACCTCCACATACGTGCACGCCCACATGCTTACACATGAAAGTAGAAGGATTTTGTTTTTCCCTTATCGAACTGAAATAGTTTTAAAAAATTATCCGACACTAAATACATGTAAGAGTTGCCGAGTTTTGTATGCTTGGAACACATATACGTCTCAATAACTCATAAGTATGAATATGTAGCTTAGCGTAGGTTAGGTCGCGAATTGCATGAATCAGGCAACAGCCCAAACTTAGGTGTTGCAGTGCACCCTTGAGCTAGTTGTCAAAATAAAATTGGCTGAGTGCCTTAAGCGTTCGCCTTTGTAGTCTGGTAAAGCTGTTAAGACCTTGCTAGGTAAATAGAGTATTCAGTTCGAAAAAAAAGAAGACTTTGTTAGTCACTGTTTTGTATATCACGTTCTACGCGGACAAAGTCGAGGCACAGTTAGTATTATAAAGATTCACATTAACATTTACAGTACTGTTCTACAACATTTATAAATAACGCTCAAAATCATTTTTTAAATATTAATTTAACAAATATAATAGCATTCTACCAAACCCTGTCTATTCATTGATCTTCATTACTTTGACGGCACTGTAATAAACATTTTTTAGCGAAGTGACATGTTAGAGTTTTGAGACCGTGGTCAGTATTATCTTCGCCACCGCTAACCAGACGACATGTCCAGACGGTCCCTCGAGGGCCGAAAGAGTTCCTCTTTATTCTACCGAAGACTCTAACTTGTCTCTCGATACGTACTAAGCGGAATGGGACCAAATGTAAATATACAGCACCGAGCTTGTTTACTTGGGCCGGAATGGCTCCACAAACCGAAGTACTATTTCTTCTATTATTCTTTTGTTCACTGTATGGTGGAAACGCTGAAGGTGAGTAAATATTATTTATTTAAATCAAAATAAAGTTTATTTACGATATTCAAGTTCATGTCTACGCATATATTTTCTTAAAATATTCGCCTCATGGTAATGGAAATAAAGTCCTACGTACGACTTGTTAGGCTCCAATTAAAAATATTAATTAAAATTCTAGTCGTACCGATAATCAATACACTTTCAGCGACGTGTTCTTATTAAATGATACAAAGTTTCATAAAGCTTTTCCAATAAGAAGCAGCTTTAGTTAAGTAGCAAAAGGTAAAATAAAAATCACAAGATAATCTCAGAGTTTCTTGTTCAGTGACCTTTTTTATATTAGAATCTTTGGTGACCTTGAATACAATTCAGTTCAATAATCTTTGATAAATTATTATCCACTTGTCGGATTGCAGTTAACTGTTTTAATTAAAAAGTGATTAACATCCAATCATTTTAAACAGCTGTTACATTTTTCTATTTACTCTACTATAATGAATGTATAATAGATTATAATTTAAAAACGATTTATTTGCCCTGCAAGCAAATATCTCAAGTAGTCTGGAAAGAGAACATTTTAATACATTTTTTTCGCAGACGCGGAGGCAATATTACTTTACCAATAATTTAAGAACTGTTATTACTTTTTAAAAAAATTGAACCGTCACGGGACGCCTGACTGATGTAAAACATCGAAATTGCTCGAGTTGAACGAATCTCAAATTCTCTATTTCTCAAATTACGCTATAGGTATGCGAGCTCAGTTCGGCAAGAGATATTACGCACAGTCGCTTACGCATGCCACCGTCACGTCGTCGCCACGCCAACAATCAGGTTTACCCATGCCTATAGATGTTTCATATCAATAAATATGTATAAAATATGTTGTAATATAAAATTTCTATAGTATTATTATGCCAGTAAGGGACCGTACTGCTGGACCAAAGGCCTATTTATTCCCTTAGGAACGTACAGACATAAACACTACGCCGGCCCATTACAGGTTTTTTGGCACCAAATTTCACAGTTTTCAAGACTACTTCTCATATTTAGGTTTTGTCATTTTTCTTTAGGGCGACCTTTTTCCAAATAGTACCACAAATTTAAGTTAATAAATGTATGGAAATTTACAAATATTCGTTACTACAGGTTCAAATCTAAAGATATCAAATTGATATATCATCGGTAAAGGCACTCGAAACAAGCATCGGTTAAAGGTAGACTGGGGTACTTACGTATTAAATGCACCGCGCTCGCCGACCATTGCCGTGACAGGCTCAAGCTCTCATTGTTTCACAAGTCCGAACCGAGACGCGAAAATTGAGAAAATTAAATCGGTCAGGTTAGACTTGCAAAACAGAGAAAACGCGAGCCGGCCGCGGTAGTAGTCGGCGAGCGCGATGTATTAATACGAAAGCACCCAGACAGATAATTTATTCACTTTTTTCATTTCATTTGTTCACGATAAACTCAAAGACTACTGAACGGATTATCATTCGGTTTTCACCAATAGACAAAGTGATTCATGAGAACGGTTTAGGTATGTAATTTGTCAAGATCTTCTTTATTTTAATAATTGTAGTAAGTAAAGGAAAAATAAATATGGAATATCTTTCAGATCCAGTAGAGTTATTTGACGTACTATCGGTGGCGCGAGAAGGCGACCTTCCCGATGGGGTCACGAATACACTGGGCCGATGCCAATCACCGTCTACACCGACCGAGGACTATTCTGCTTTCACTCTCAATGAAAACGCAACCTTACATCAACTTGCAGCTGGAATGTTTTACAATACTTTCCCTGAAGACTTCTCCATTCTTACTGTCGTACGAATGCCGAAAGGTTTGTTGATGGGGTTACAATAATAATTTTGAATATAGTAACAATCTTATCGTATATTAAGCTTCGGATATAAGTCATTAAGTACTAATTCTCCAAAAATGCAAATAGATTGTACTATTATATTTTCTTTTTTTTTATATTATATGATGCAAACGAACATACGAGTCAACAGATGTTAAGTGATCACCACCGTCTATAGACACTAGCAACACCAATTGCAAGTGTGTTGCCAGCTTCTTTGGGGGGTAGGGGACAGGGTGAGGGAAAGAAAAGGGAACAGGGGATGGGAGGTGGTCCTCCGGCGTTCTCAATGACCGAACGAAACGCAACAATGCAAACACTTCAATTCGGCTTTCTGTAAGCGCGTGGTACTACCCAAGACGAGCCGACCCATTCAGCTGAAACCATTAATAGCGTAAGCGTGGCTCTACCATCTACAAGAACGCATATCAGACCCCGTATCGCAGTGATAGTAAACCCTATTATTAAGTCGATAGGTCACGAGTGCGATCTTCTCACATACTAACTTTTGTAATATAAGCTCTAGTCATGTTTTCAATTCTAAACATGAGTGGATGAAGGTGATATGTCACAAATTTATAGTTTTAAAGAAATTGCATTCCATAGGTTTTTGATGTTTTTGATCATATATATATCTTTTTTTATACCATAGGAGGTAAACGAACAGATAGGTCACCTGATGTTAAGTGATCATCACCGTCCATAGATACTTGCAACATAAGGGGAGTCGCAGATGCGTTGCCAGCCTGTATTTGGGGAGGTGGGGACGAAAGAAAGAGGAGAGGGGGAAGGTGAGTAGAGGTGGGTTTCTGGCGCTCTCACTGACCGAACGAAATGCAACAATGCAAGCAGTGTTACTTCACGTAGGTGGTGCGAGGATGGTATACCCCGGGTGAGCCGACCCATTCGAGCTGAAACCTTCAGCGTGGCTCTACCACCTTCAATATGTTATATAGTTTAGGTAATTTGGATTATTTTCACTTGTTAGAAGTCTGCTTGCGCCAACCTTGTACTAGCAGAATGCCATAACACCTTCATTTACGTCCCAAAATGAAAAAAAATATTGCATATCGCCTTCATCTATTCATTTCTTCAATTGTCAGTATTGTGTCTAAATGTACCTACCTACAAGATAAGCTTATTTTGAAATTACATTTGATTAAAAATAAAAATGTATATATATAGTCTACATATAACTAAATTCCACGAAATGACCAAAAAAAACTTGATTTAATAAACAATTTTAAGGGACACCAAATTTACCAACGCAAATTATACTAAAACATTTAGAAACCTAAAACTTTTAACTGTCTATAATAGGTACCGATCAGAATCCAGTATTCGTGTTATATTCTGATGCTGGTGATGAACAATTACAACTGGTCGTTGGAGAGCTGGTTGAATTATACTATGAAGACACTCGAGGTGACCCAGCTGATAATGAACTTCTCACTTACCACGTCAATGTAGCCGATGGGAAGTAAGTAGATGCCCTAAACAATATTGCCAATGGCATCTTCTTCCAATAGAATAAAGATAATTATAGATTTAATTGAGTTAAACTGGCTACGACATTTTTTCTATTCTATTATTTGTATGGCATTAGAACTCAAACATATCCGGTGTTATTCCAAAAAAATTAAATATATACTTGCTTTAAAAATGTTTCATTTTAAATGCATCGCGCTCGCCCGATGCAAATTCACACTATCCTTTTTTCGCAAGTCTAACGTAACCTAACCAAAGCGTGACAAAAAAGCAAGATGGCGAACATTCAACGAGCGCGGTGCATTTAAAACGTTACTTTTTTAAAGCAAGAGTTCGATACGTATGTAACATTTGTGTAATAATACCGTTTGTATATAACTGTGGTAAAGATCATAGTGTCGGGCATAAGCAATGAATCGATTCTAAAAAAAAAAAGTAGCAAGAGAATATGTGAACACTAATAGAATGAGATTCTAAAGGTTTCAGACCTTAAATTTATTGGCTAGAAAAGATAAAATACGTAAAAAATGAAATCTTGGGATTGGTTCAACCCATTGATCTGAGCTGTTAATGTTGTGATGACTATTAAAACCTCTTAGAAAAAAATAAGATATAGCTTTAAAAGTTTATTAAGAAGAAGGGTTTTTGTGTGTTCTATATTTTTGCTATTGCTGCTTAGAAGCCAATTCACCAGCGCGATGACTTTTGCATCCTAGAAATTTTTCTAGTACTGAATTCATTTCAATCATCGAAAATAATACTCAGATTTCGTTTTAACATATGAAACGATGTTAGTGTCCGGTACAACTTCGATCATCATACATCAGATAAGCTGACTATCATACTCATAATAGTAGCACGCGTAGGTGTGTCACGAACCAAGATCAGTGATTAAGAAGGGTAGAGGACATCTTTACTAGATACGTTCACTACTACGATACACTCGTTGATAAGTAGTGACTCTTGTGACAGCGGCGACGACCGGCAATGGATTGTAGATATTTCAATAATTTATTTGCTTTTAATCTTATAATATGCTTATGTATCATGACAGTGAGTTTCTTGAGTTCAAATAAAAAGCAAATAAATTAATTTATGCAACATTTCGGTGAAGGAAAACATCGCGATGAAACCATAGTATGGTGGTAGAGCCTTTTCTCACCCTCAAGTAGGAAATCTGTCATCAAGTATTTCTATATGTGTCCCAACAGTTGCAGTTAAGAGTCTGTCTCTGAAGGCTTTAATGTGTTTACTATCTTGGACCGCATCACCAAAAACATTGCTGGGCCAAGGGGAGAAGGGTCGGGGGGCCCGTCTCTCTATTGCACTGGTTCGGCCGTCTGGGAGGCAGTCTACGTGTGCCAGGCTGTCTGTCTCCTTAGCGCGGGAGATTAGTCCTGGGCCGGCTGCCGAGGTGCCATGTGTTGCTAGCTGGTACTAATTCATGTCACTCCGTTACGAAAATAAAGGGTATACCGTGGGGTTTTAGTTAATCGGACGTAACCCACTCTTCCCCCGGGAGGGTGGCGTATCCGTTAGGGATTACCCCACGTAAATAAAAAACAAGATAAGACTATATGGAAACACCAAAACCTATGTAGTATTTAAGAGTTTTGTTCCATCAGTGCTGACTTTAATCTTTCCTGCAACATAAAGTAAATATTCGCTTAAAATATATTCAGATGGCATCGCCTAGCGCTTAGCGTCAAAGGAGATTCAGTAACCCTTCTGGTTGACTGCGAAATAAAGGCAACATTGCCATTGGACCGTAAACCAGGAAGCACGTTCAACCTTGCCGGAGCTATTGTTGTTGGGGTCCAAGTGACCCCTGATCAATACTATGAAGTGAGTGTTTCAAGTGATGTTTAAACTATTATACAACTTAGTATGGACTACATAATAATTAGGGTGAATTTATATTGTTACGCCCTTGAGTAAACTAAACGCTATTTGCTTCAGAAAAAATATATCTGTACTTATACAGACAGATATCAAACACTTATATCACACAATTATACTATAGTCACATTTACACTATATAATTCTGTAGTGGTCCCGGTGTAAATTCTTCCTTTTTGGTTTGTTTTCATATTAGCATAAATGTTCAGAATAAAATAGAACTTTACTCGACTGCACCACGATGCACGTTTTATACTTTTCAGTAAAGGAGTTTAGAAAATTCTGGAAGGATGACGTCATTATCCAAACGATTCGACAACGTTCGAGACAAATTATTTTAAGAACTCCATTATTTTTCCTTTCTACTGTCTACGAGCCATTTACACGTATCGAGTTCGCATACCGAGTATACCAATATTTATACTATTATATAATTTCGTAGATAATAAATAAAATACATGGTGTTAGAAAATCCAAATAAATGACTACCAATACAAATACACAACATAAACGTTAGAAACTTGAATTAACAAGCTACGACGCATTAATGTAGATATTGTTACATAATCCAGATAAAGTTAATTAAAAGCTATTAACTTGAAAAGATTTACTTGCCACAACAAAGCTCTTTAATATTCTTAACAAACTCCCATTTAGGTAATAGTTATATGCAGATTACTGAAGCTATTTAAGTGAATAGAATATACCATTAGAATAAAATTAATCTTCTAAGCTTGATTATGTAATTACGAAAATAACATTTTTAGGGCGACATCGAATTACTTTACTTTTCTAATAAACCTGACACTGCATACGAAATGTGCTTTACGTTGGCACCAGACTGCGGTGGATCTGGATATGGGTTCGGAGAATCATCAAACGTATACCGAGAGAATGAAGATTTTAAACCATCAAACGAATCTACCACACAAAAGTCTTCAACAGTAAAAATCACGGATAACCCTGATAATTTAAATATAGGAATACGTCGGTTCCCGGTTTTAAATCAGACCAACAATTTGTGGGCTGTCGCTAGTAGTGACCTTACGACGGTTAAGCCAAATTGGCAAATCACAACGTATTCCAGCGGTTATGCTGAACAATATTTAACTTCAACCGATTCGGGTAAGAAAAAGTTTTCCGAATATTGAATAACTTTGTATAAAATATTCAGAGCTTGAACTTTGAAACGAATACATTTTTTTTTTTGATGAGACACTTTTATATTATGGGCTGTAAACATTTATAAAGTCAAAGTTCATTGCGACAATTTACGCGGTGGCACAAATTTATGGAGATCTTGTAAATAATTCTCATTTACATTTTAACTCACATTGTAACTTATTTATAACGCTTCAAAACCTAATCGTATATTGGATTTTATAAACATTATATTAACACTGTTATAAAAATGAAAGGACTTTATCAGTGTTATTACAAAAAAGTTAAATGCGTATTAAATACTCGCTTTAAAATGTTTCGAACTAAATGCACCGCGCTCGTCCGAGGCAAATTCGCGTTATGCCCTTTTTAAAACCTAACCTTTTTGAAGCAAATATTCAAATACGTATTTTTTTTTTTTGTAATAACACCGTATCTATTTATTACTTTGTTAAATCTCCGAATGTGAATATTAAAGCGCCAAAAATATCTAAATACATTATTACACACGTATAATGTCAACTTTTTGAGTCAGAAGTATAATATGTAATAAGTAATAACGTACCTCTTCTGTTTATTTTAGACGAGAACAGCATTTTTGGTAGATTTACAGATGACAATGAGTTTGTAAAACCAACTCAAAATGCAGTCGAATCTACATCACCACAGAGCATAGTAGAATCGTCGACTACAAAAGTAAGTAGAAATAATTTATATTGGAATTGAGTAACATAATTATTATTAATGAGATGAAATTTTCGTTACATAAATGTAAGGTAGATATATGTTTGTGTGTATGTAATTGATACAGAAAAACCCAAAATGTACACTTACCGTCTCAAAGCCAGCACACAAAAATGAGTGCACAATTTTTGATTATGCAGTCAATTCAAATAGTCTCACGCCGTATGCATCCTTGTAAAAACAACTATAAATCATTCAGGTAAGGTTATATTTGCAAAATCATATGTTTATCGCGTAAATATAACCACGTGTATTTATATATTGAGGAGTTTTTGAGTGCAACTTTTATTCGAGAGTTGTGCGTCCTGGGCTTTTGTATGTCAATGGTGTATTTTAAGTATATATAGGTGTCTGACGTCAGGGTCTAGTAGGAGGTATATAAAAATGAGTAACGTTAAGTATTCATACCACGGGACTTCGTATAATATACAGTCTATGAGCTTTCTCATATGTAACTTACATATAAACTAAACAATTTTCACTTCCTCCACGTGTACATACACTAATACACGCAATGTTTTCTTTGTTATTTCGAACCACCGACAAAGAACTCGACTACTGAACCCTTCAAATGGTATGTCTTTTTAATTTTTTATACAGCACATAGAAGGCAAACGGACTGGCGGCTCACCTAATGTTAAGTGATCACCGCCGTCCATAGACACCAGCAACACCAGGGGAGTTGCAAGTGCGTTGCCAGCCTGTGTGTAGAGGGATGTGGGAAAGTAGAGAAGAAGGGAGGGTAAGGGGAGATGAGCCTTCGGCGCTCTCACTGAGCGAACGAAACGCAATAATACAAGCACTGTTACTTCACGTCGGTTTTCTATGAGAGGGTGGTACTACCCCGGACGAGCCGACCCATTTATGCTGAAACCGATTATAGCATCAGCGTGGCTCTACCACCTACAATAATAAAAATAATATGTTTAATAAAAATAAAAATACCTAAAGCAACTTATGGTTTACATAACAAAAGAAGATTTTTTCTAAAGGATGTAATGCGTGTTACGAGAGAGGACAATGAAGACAGCGAGGTAACTATGTTCACAACACAAGCCTCGTACAGCCCTATGACAACAACTGAAGACTCAGATTGGCTTACACACCCGCCCGAGTTCGAAGTAAGGCATGATCAATATATTCAAGTTATTTGATATTTACTTTTGTGTCCGTTTCAACCACCTATCACAAGTACAAGAAATCTATATCCTTTTCTCTACTTATACATATAATAAGAATGTAAATCTAATTTTTCTACTTACTCGATTTTTACGAAAAAAATTATTGCAGGTGTTAAAAAATAAATAATATATATTTCAAAATCAATTTTACAATGTCTGTATGTTTGTATGAACACGCATCACTGCTAAAACACTGGGTTGATCATAAAACGTCACCAAGAAAATCATAAAACATAGCTTCGTTATATATATAGCTAACACAAAGTTATCGTAATTTTAATGACGGCGTGACTTAAGTACGAGAGAAAAGTAGATAAGTAATTGCACTTAATATATTTGGATAATTTTATTAGTCACTCTTTTTCTACATTAGGTGCCACGTGGATGGAGTCGTGGGCACAGCTAGTGTTATATGGGGCATTTCACGACAAACGGACAACCAAAAAAAAAAATGAGGTCGTGAATATTTTTTATACTCGGTTTACTATACGTACAAAAATTCAAATTTAGAATTCAACAAAAAAATAAAAAACTTCAACTTTTCAACTATAAGAAACAATACTTTTTCGTTTTTTTACAAATTCATTGATACTGATAATAAACATTCAAAAATTAATTACTTAATTCTTACTAAATTTTTAAAAAACTCATAACTCAGCAATAACGCTTTATACGAAAAAAAAATGTATACACATCCAAATCTACTAGAAGAATAACTGACCAGAGTATATACAAAATTCACAAGCTCATTTTTTTTTTGGTTGTCCGCTTGACTTGAGATGCCCTATATATGATAATGAATATCATATTTATGAATTATATTGTACAATAGATATGGATCAATATGTGAACGACGGTATCGTTCGAAATTCCGCCATAAACGAATGTAATTTGTAAAACTGTGTATAATGAAAAGATAATACAGATGAGGTTTCTCGCTGGTTATTTTGATGACTCGGTTATTTTCCGAACCTGTGATAGATTTGACGTTCATAAGTACCTTCTCAGGGCTTAAATTGAATAAATTATTTTTGATTTTCATTTTGCCTTACTAACCGCCCTACTTTACACGAGCGTACCAACGAAGAGAATGAGCCCGAATGTTTGTGTAAACTTGTAATACATTAAGTTTTTCATGTCTCCATGTTAGGCCAGATCGTCATTTTAATCAGGTAAGGTTGTGATAAAAAAAAAAAATATTGACGTAAACTTGAATATATACGGTGTTATTACAAAAAAGTTAAACACGTATTGAATACTTTAAAAAGGTTACGTTTTAAATGCACCGCGCTCACTGAACATTCGCATCTTGCTATTTTATCTCGCTTTGGTTAGGTTAGATTAGATTTGCGAAAAAAGGATAACGCGAACTCGCCTAGGGCGAGCGCGGTGTATTTAGTACTAAAGCTTTTTAAAGCTGATATTTAATACGTATTTAACTTTTTTTGTAATAGCACCGGTTATGTTCTATAGTCTTGTTGTTACTAACACTGGCTTTATCTCCACATCAAACTTTTCTTTACATCTCTATATCAGGCCAAGTCGATGTTTCTTAGAATATTTCTAAACCTATAATTTCACACAACAACGTTCTTTCATTAAAACTGGTTTCAATTTATCTTACGTTACTAGAATTAAACAAAAGATAAATAAACCCAGAATTAATAGACTTATCAAGTAACAGACGATAATTGAATTTGAAAGCCTAACAAAATTTTCCAGGACTTATCATAAATGAAATTTGTTTATTTGCAGCATTAATATAAACTATAATACCTACATTATTAACCGATCGGTGTTTTGGGTTATTGTAATTTTAATCTTCTAAGTCTAGTCCGACATGTTATTTTGCTCTAAATTCAGATCCACAGAATGTACCCAGATGCTCCACAAAAATGTCTACATCATATTTGGTTCTTACACGTTTGAATTTTTAGTCAACTCCGAAAAGTTACTCAAAACCCATCACATCTATCGTAACTATACAACCACCACGACTTAATAGAAAGTGTATTTTATATACGTTACATTTTGTGTTCTTGTTACACAATTTTTAAGAGCTTTTTGCTGAATAGTATAAGTATATTTTTTATGTATCATAGGAGGTAAAGGAACAGGCGGGTCATCTGATGTTAAGTGATCACCGCCGTCTATAGACACTAGCAACATCAGGGGAATCGCAAGTGCATTGTTAGCCTGTGTTTGGAGGGAATGGCTCGAAAAAGGGAGGGAGAGAGGAATGGGGCGGGAAGAGGAGGTGGGTCTCCGGCGCTCTCACTGACCGAATGAAATGCAACAATGCAAGCACTGTTACTTCACGTCGGTTTTCTTTAAGAGAGTGGTACTACCCCGGACGAGTCGACCCATTCATACTGAAACCAGTTATAGCTTCAACGTGGCACTACCACTTATAAAAATATTTTAGCAACATCATTCTCTTATAACAAATTCAAATAACATAAGTGATTATGACTTAGATATTTTTTTTCGAATTGACTATGCTTTTCGCATTGCATGGCCTTTACAGCTTCATCGGACTACCTTATGACTTAGTGATTATGATAGTATGTTCGGACACTACTTCGATCAACGTAGGTACGGTTCGAATACTTGCAACGCAGCCGTAACTTTCAGTGAAATATAACATCGAGATAAAACCATGGCATGCTAATAGGGCTTTATCTAAGTTTGCCCGACGAGCTACCAGCTTGAAAATCGCCAAGGATCTTTTATTATATTCCGGCAGCTACAATTGAGAGCCGTTCTTTCTGTACATGTATGCATGTATACCACCTTAGATTTAACACCAGATGAAATTGTAGTCAAACGTATATTTAAATCAATAAAGCATAAAAAAAGAATAAAATCAGTACGTAATAATACATAATGAATCAATAACTTTATATCACAACGATTAGCTTCACTTTCAGGGAAACTCGTCATCGTATGACTCATCTGAAACTTATTACGACTATGGCAGTTCAGGTACGTATATGGGTTCTCGTGGATACCCAGGACCGCCTGGACCTCAAGGACCCCGAGGGCCAAAAGGAGAACCTGGGAAATCTGGATCGGAAGGGCAGCAAGGATTTCCTGGACCGCCAGGACACGTTTTTGTTGTACCTGTAAGAATAATATTTAATTGTACTAATTATTTCTATACACAGTTAAACTAGTAGCTACTAATGCCTTCATGTGCGTCAAATGACAATATAATATCTGTGATAGAAATAAAATAAATGTTAGCGCAACCTATAGTGATATATAGTAAAATGGATAGCTTAAAAACTTTTTCCGTGAAAAAATATTTAGGTTTTTCTATATCATAGGAGGCTAACGAACCAATGAGTCACGATGGTAAGAGATCACCGCCATCCATAGATACTAGCAACACCAGGGGAGAGTCTCAAGTGCGTTGCCATCCTGTGTTTTGGAGAAGTGGGAGGATGGGAAAGGGAAGGAAGGAAGGGAGGTGGGCCTCCGACGCTCTTACTGGCCGAACAAAACGCAAACACTGTTACTACATGTCGGTGTTTCTGTCGATCGAGTGGTACTATCCCGGGCGAACTGACCCATTCATGCTGAAACCAATAATAGCTTCAGGGTTGCAAGTATGTAACTTTTATGGTGATATATAGACAATTTTTTTTCCAGTTACAACAATCCAACAACGAGAAAGGACCTGATGCACAGTCAGAGGCGCTTCGTCAAATGTTAACTCAACACATGGTAAAATTATAAGTAATGTGACTGTCTGACAAACGAGTACATATACATAATTTTCATGATATAATGTTACAGGCTGCAATGCGAGGTGTAGAAGGACCTATGGGTCTCACTGGTCCACCAGGACCAGAAGGCGAAGTAGGTTCAGAGGGTCCTAAAGGAGAACAAGGAGATCTGGGTGAGCCTGTAAGTTAGATCACTATGTCATATTTCTAAACTCAACTTAATAAAGTAATAGTAAGTATAATCCAGTATGTCATTACAGGGCCCACCAGGGCCTAGAGGACTGCAAGGTCTTTCGGGACGTCAAGGTAGACGAGGGCATGCGGGTAGAGATGGAGGAAGAGGTCTAACGGGGGCGGTTGGCCCTAAGGGTGATCAAGGTTATCCGGGTATTCCTGGTATGCCTGGAGACAAAGGAGAACGGGGATCCCCAGGACTACAAGGGGAACCAGGAGCCCCAGGACAAGATGGCCCAACCGGCGATGATGGGCCACCTGGCCCGTCAGGTCACCCAGGAGATTTGGTAAATATAACGAATATGCTAATACATCAGCTTGTCAATGTTCTTGTTATACTTGAACGTTACCTTAATAGTCTAACTGAAAGAAACTAAGTTTAGTTTAAATCCAAAAAATAATAGGTCTTTACCTATGAAATTGCCGTTCTACAGTACTGACCATTTCAAATCAAAATATTTTTTGTTTGGCTCAGAATTCTAATTTCTAATTAATTTTATTTTAAAAACATGGAATTCTTTTTATTGATTAGTGTTACATTTTCATCGCATCTCATCAGCATCAATCTCTTTCTCATCATCTCATCGTCTCGCATCTCATCATGGATACGTTAAAAATTCGAGTAATTATGGAATATGAGTACCGTGTGGCAGCAACGCGGCACAAGCGACACGCAACATCAACGACGTTTACAGAGCTAACACTACAAACTAACGCACCACCGGTTATTGGTTTGCTCACTTCCGTTCTAGGAATTTCGACCTGAAAAATGAACCTCGCAGTTGTCCGAAGACTTTGATCGACAATGACGAATTAAAGGCGATTGTGGATGCTGATGATACAAAATCTACGGCTTAATTAGCAGCAGCTTTCGACGTTAGCGTCAAAACAATATTGGTCCATTTGCGTCAAATTGGCAAGGTAAAAAAGCTTAACAAATGGGTGCCCCACGAACTCAATGATCGCTATTGCGAAGTACGCGTCGAGACGTGCCTTGCACTGCTCAACAGACACACAAATGAAGGAATTTTGAACCGCATTGGTACCTGCGATGAAAAATGGATTCTGTTTGATAACCGCAAGCGCTCTGCAAGTTGGTTGGATCCTGGTTCAGCACCTAAACAATGCCCTAAACGAAAACTTACCCCTAGAAAAGTGACGGTTACTGTTTGGTGGTCTAGCGCCAGTGTGATTCATCACAGCTTCTTACCAAACGGGGTGAGCATTACTGCAGATGTGTGCTGTGAAGAACTGAACACAATGATGGAGAAGCTGGCACATCTCCAACCAGCATTGGTCAATCGCTCGTCTCCGCTGCTCCTGCATGACAACGCGTGATCTCATACTGCACAACAGACGGTCTCCAAGTTGCAAAAACTGGGGTTGGAAGTTCTCCGTCATCCGTCCTACTCACCAGACCTTGCGCCTACAGACTTTCCAGAAAAAAGTTTCCAGAATTTGGATAACTCTTTGGCGGTAAAAAAATTCAATACCCGAGAGGCGGTACAAAATGCCTTTGAAGATTTTGTTGCCTCCCCCGTCCAGCTGATTTCTTTAAGAAGGGCATCAATAACCTGCCACTACGTTGGCAAAGATGCATTGATTGAATGGGTGATTACTTCGATAATACAAATGAAAAATACATGAAAAAAAAAATCGTTTAATTTTTTTCATACAAAACGGCAATTTCATAGGTAAAGACCCAATTGTTAGCAGGTGTATACGACATAGTGGATGCAGTCAGGATGCCAATAGATACCAAGTAATTACTTTTCACTCTTTACTTGGCCAGAATTACGGCTTACAGTAAGTACTATTCAAAAAGAATACGTCACAAAGGAATGCGTAGATAATACCGACATCTTGCCTTTTATAAGCCGAACTATATAATTTATAAGACGAACTATATACCTCAAAGCAATTACCATTTACTTATAATTCTGCTATATGTTTTAAGTAACACAAAGATAATAATTAACGAACAAATTAATATTATTTACATACATAACTTATATATAAAATCATTATTTATGTATCTGAAATATGTTTAGACATACATATGTGTGTAGAGTAGAGACATCTAGCCCTTTATAGGTCAAACTATGGAAGTCAAAGCAATTACTATGCAAGTAATAATTGAACAATATCAATTCCTATTTAAATTGTCTCATTGAAATCTATATAATTATAATAATTCTCATTTATGTATCTTTAATAACATAGAGATAGTGTTAATGTCTTTCTTATATGTTGGCGCTTGGCGCTAGTATCAATGCGTATCTCTAACATGTGGCGCTAGTATCTCGAGTCTTGAATGACGAACGGTTCCGAAAGTGGATAGCTAACATAATATTACAATTAATTTCATTAAACGAAATGAGAATATTTATAATATTCACGTCTTGCAATGACAGTTTTACTGATAGTAGGTTAAATTAACGTTGTATATTTTATTAACAGGGACCGAGAGGCTTCATGGGTCCTAGAGGATTTCCAGGATTAATCGGTTACCCGGGAATACCCGGAATCGAGGGCCCGCAGGGTATAAAAGGCGCAACTGGCCAGTCCGGTCCTCCGGGTCCTCAAGGTCAACCAGGAACTACTGGACCTCCAGGCTCTCCTGGTCCTCAAGGGCCAACTGGTGCTGCGGGAATACAGGTTTATATATTAAGTGTTTTATTTATTACGATTTTCGATTTTCTTGAAATAATATTATTGAAACATACACAAAGTTTAATTATATATAACTAAATAAACAAGATCGGAAGAGAAGCTTGTGTTTTTTTTTAATTTAAATTATTCACACTTTGTTATCATGACTAATTAACAAATGTAAATACTTCTTTAAAGGGACCTCAAGGTAAACCGGGTATATCTGGACTCCCTGGGCCCGAGGGAGTCCCGGGAACTCCGGGGAATACCGGCCAACAAGGGCCTCCAGGTGAACTAGGGCCACAAGGGCCACAGGTAATCAATAATATTCCAGAAAAATAACGTTTCTCTAAAAAAATTGTTCAAAAGAATATTTTTGTATATATATAAATGTCTCGTTTCAGGGAATGTTAGGTTTTCCAGGAATGCGTGGACTTAAAGGTGACGAGGGCCCTAGAGGATTACCTGGAGACAAAGGGGACAAAGGGATGAGAGGTAAGAAAATTTCATTGTGCCCAGAGCCATAAGTTATACAACCTGGGGTGTAAGGGGTGTCGAGTATCGGGGTGTAAGGAGTATCGAGTAACATCTTAAGACTTGAGACACCCAAGCCAACCTCACCTGCACGTGGTGCACCCTGCTGAATACCGAACGAAGCAATGGCGAAAGCGGGGTGTAAGGGTTTTACAGCCTAGCTGGGTCGCAACCACCATGTATATGGCGAAAAAGCCCGTCATAGTGACTCACTTCTGCGCGTTGCGTTTCGGGATCAGCCTGTGCATATTCAGGACCGGGTGACTTTCGTCATTATGGCCGGCATGACAGCGGCGACCGGCGATAGATAATCTGTCTCTCGGTGGTTGCCGATGTTTTTGGATTGTACTATGTTTAACATCAGGCATAATGCAGACACTATGTCGTGCTTCAATTTAAAAAAAAATCTATTACACCAGAAAATATAACTATATAAGGCGCATTACAGGTATCGATGGAGAAAAGGGAGAAATGGGTCCAAAGGGTGAACGAGGTCTGCAAGGAGAGCCAGGTCCTCCAGGTAATGAGGGACCTGAAGGACTTAAGGTAGAATATACTTTGTTTCGAGGTGTTAAAGCAGAACACAGCAGAATTAATTATCATCATTCTTATTATTACATTAAATTACAATCAGGGTGCAGAAGGTGTGAGAGGGGAAACTGGATCTATAGGCCTCACAGGAGAGAAAGGAGCTACTGGGCTACCAGGACCTCAAGGATACCCAGGTAGCCAAGGTGAAAAGGGAGATAAAGGAGCTTCAGGCCGAAGAGGCAGAAGAGGAAATAAAGGAACTCAGGTTATATGAAATAATATTCTGTTGTTAAATTATACAATCTCGTATATTTTATTCTATTCTATTATAATAATAAATTGTATTGTATAGGGTTTGGTGGGCACCCCCGGAGATCGAGGCGAAATGGGTCCAAGGGTAAATATTTTTTTTATAACTTTCTACTCTTTTTTCCCCTTTACGCTACATATGTTCCTATACAACTATATTTCAATCATATGTAGTATATGTAAAATAGTAATCATATTAATCATGGTTTTCTCTAAAAGTAATTAATTTTTTTTCAGGGTTATAGAGGTCCACGTGGTCGTCGTGGTTCAGATGGGGCTCCCGGACCCAAGGGAGATACAGGGCAACCGGGATCACCAGGTGCTATAGGAGAAAGAGGACCGCAAGGAGTAGAAGGAGTTCGTGGCTTTCCAGGAGCTGTCGGTCTACCAGGAGTAGACGGAAAATCTGGCTTACCTGGACCTATAGGAGAACGAGGGCCTACAGTAAGTACCACCTTTAATTTTAATCGCATTATAATAAAAAATACATTTTGGAATTGTATAATGAAAAACAAACATAAAGAATATATAAGACACTTAATGATGACCAAATAACTCATTTACTAACTTCACTGTTTACTTCAACTTAATTTAATTTTAAAAACTTCATCATTTAGGGAAATTCGGGAGCTACGGGACCCATAGGACCACCAGGTTTGATTGGGCCACAAGGTTCAAATGGTGAACCAGGCCCACCAGGACCTTCAGGTTCACCGGGGGTACCAGGGACACCCGGTGAAGCAGGTACTCCTGGTGAAGTTGGAAAAGTGGGCCCGCCTGGACTCCCTGGACCAGAAGGAAAACCAGGACCTGTCGGTCCTCCAGGAACATCAGGACCTCATGGAGAACCTGGTTTACCCGGAGTACCAGTAAGTTAATTCCAATTAAATTTTTTATAAAAGCTATGTTAAAATATTTGAAATTACATTTCAATATTACCAAGAATACAATGATATTTAACAATTAATACAGTTTAAATATCAGCTGTTTCAATAATCCACCTCCGAGGATGACCTTCTAATTCAGAGAACAGAGTGGGCCATAAGCGTTTACATTACAGCATGCATGTCTTCTTTACTTGTTTGGGATCTATAATTATTTGAAAAAATCTTACTAACTAGACCAAAGTTACTCATTATTAGATTACACATAGTCTTTGTTTGGAAAAAAAAAGTCGAGGCAGTCATTAGGACTCTGGTTTTCACTTCTATTGGCGCTCCGAACAATTAATTACAATTCTATACAGTTTGTTAATTAATCATATGTAGGATGGGCTGCACAATCTCAATACAAAATATCAATATTGCATGTATACAGGCCGCTAAACGCTATTCAGGTAGAAGCGGAATACGTCACGAGCATGTCGAGGTCATCGATGACGCTTCACTAGCATTTCGAGGTCATCGGTGACGCTTATCTATAGGTTTTTCCTCTACGAAATATATTTTTTTCAATCTCTCAATACGGTTAAAAAAATTTTCACTTCAAAAGTGAAGAGACATATCTTGTATCACATAATTAAAAATAAATTTCTTTTGAAGGGAACTCCAGGCAGTAAAGGAGACTTGGGAGCACCTGGCTTAGCAGGTGCGAGAGGAGACAAAGGAGAAACAGGAGATTCTGGTCACGAAGGACTACAGGGTCCACAAGGGCGTGAAGGACCAAGAGGATTCCCTGGTCCTGGGGGCCAGAAAGGAGAAATAGGAGAACCGGGACCAATTGGTAAATAGAACACGATTTACAATTATACTTACACTGTCTCCGACATGATACCATAGATGCCGCACGTAGGATGAATCAAGATCTCGCCAGTGTAAAAGAATAGGCAGATGCTAACTATTCGGTCTTAAATCCGACCAAGTCGAAGTTTATGGTTTTAGGATCAAAAAAACAAATTGTAAATATTACGCTTAATCGACTCTTGATCATGATATCCAACGAACCCATAGCGTGCGTATCAGAGTCTCGTGATCTTGGCTTACTCATGAATTCATCCCTCCGTCTTGAAAAACATGTTCTGGAGGCAACATGCAATTGTATGTATAGACTTAAGCTTCTATATAATATTCGCGCATACATTAGTACAGAGATTAGAATAACGCTATGTGAATCGCTCATTCTGTCTTAACTAAACTATGCTGATATTGTATATAATTCTTGTATTCTCAATAAAACAAAGAGGCTTATACAGACGGTACAGAATGCCTGCGCACGTTTCTGTTTTCACATACCACCAACATCTCACGTAACGCCCTTTTTAAATCAAGGGCGACTCCTAAAAATGGAGTATAGAAGGCAGCTGCACCTAGCCACACTATTATTTGATATAATAAAAGCTGGGAAGCCTGAAAATCTCTATGAAAAACTAGTTTGGGCAAGAGATCAGAATAGTTTTATAGAATTAGAGCTTCGAAGTATATGTTATGTACTCATTGGCATGGTACCACCTCATTTCAGGGTAGTTTTAGGTTCGCTGCTACTAGACGCTGGAACGACCTACCCCCTCCAATGCGCAATCTCAACGCGGTACTTACATTTAAAAGTAATTTTAAAAAGTTTTTATTAGCATCACAATGTTTTGTAAATTAAAGGTTTTGCATCTAATTTCTGTTGTCAAGTTTCTATGAGTCACGCCTGCAACTGCTTTCTTATATGTTGTTTTATGTATCCTACTAATTTTGTTTATTTCCCCAGTGTACGATATATATATATATATATATTTCTTACGTTACTTGTTTTCCTTATATATATTATATTTCATAATTTTAATTGATATCGCTCCGTGACTTGCATTGGGTTCCAGCTGAAAATAAGCACTAAATTTTTCTCATAACACAGCATATGCTGAGCTGGATTACATTTCGTAATGTTGACACGTGCATATTTTTTTTCCACTGTTGTATATTTGTAAATAAGCATTATGAATAAAATATTTCATTCTTTCTTCCTTTCTTGGTGCTACTACCATATTTAATTCTCTTGAGCAAACAATACATGAACAGCCAGAACGCATAAATGTGTTCCGACACCTGAACATGAGTACTTGTGCCTCTCTAGGTACAAGATGCTTACTATCTAAAACCTTATGATATAAATAAAAAGCTGTAGACACGTTACCTAGATGGTATTTTACAAAACAAATGGCACGATAACGCACACATACGTAAAATAATATTGTAACACCTCACTGTCTTAGATAAAATGTAGAAGTAAGGAATTCTCAACATCGGTGGTGCAAAAGAAATAGTTATATATTACTTAGATGTGGGCGGATCGACGGGGCAGCCGTTAAAAATAAGCTAATTTTAGCCAAGTTTTAACAAGGCGCTCTCAAAGCGCTTATAACGTACCTATCTACAACTTTTAAGTTATAGTATCATTGCTAAGACCACATTGTCGTTTCACATTAGGTGAGATTTTTGCTCAAAGGTAACCTATAAAGGATAAAAAAACTTTCATCCAGAAAAAACTGCATTTCTGAGAGATATATGAAAAATCTACATAAGCACGAGGAAAATCAGTCAAGGTTAAATATATAACAGTCAATAACTCCAAAGAACTTTTTTTTCAAGACGAGTAATTCTTAATAGCTTATATAATTTTATTGAAGGTCCCATCGGCCGCGATGGGCTTCCTGGACCGAGAGGTTTATCAGGATCGCCAGGACCAGTAGGGCCTCCTGGTGAAGACGGTGATAAGGGCGAAGCTGGACCACCTGGCGAAAAGGGATTTAAAGGGACTGCAGGAGAACCAGTAAGTATATATAATATTAACTTTCTTTCCTAAATTGCTACTTGAAGTAAATTACGCGCACATCATGTACATATTGCCGAAGTTTACTCAGAAATTATACCTTTATAATTCAAGATAACCATAAAAGGATCACAGTGTTCTGGTACATGGATAGTTAAGTGTGGTATCTTCATTCTAGTGTAAATGGACACGATAATTTTAGATCATGCTGTTCTTTAATATTGAAGAAAATATGCTGTACCAAATATATATAAACTGCTTCAATTGGGCTTGTATTAAAAAAAGTGCAATCCGGCACATACTTGGGCTACAAAAAACTTGTAAATACTCACAGGGACCTACAGGTGCAACGGGAATACAAGGTTTGCGAGGAGAAATCGGTCCTGTTGGGTTACCAGGCGAAAAAGGTCCTCCAGGAGAACAAGGCGTACCTGGCCCTCCAGGTACAGACGGGACTCGAGGACCCCCAGGACCTATTGGTCCAATTGGTCTTCAGGGAGAAAAAGGACATCAAGGTCTGAAAGGAGAAATGGGCGATCCTGGACAAACGGGTAATTGTTTATATAATTTTTTTTCTGATTATTCAATCAAATTTTAAGAAACCAATATTACTAAAAAAATACTTTTTTTCGATTAGAAAATTCAAAGTTGATAGAATATGCATCAAAACACTTTAGTTCCCATTTTTTTCCAAAACTCATTCTCAAATTGTTCTTTTTTCAATTTTGTAGGCTCCACGGGACCAGCAGGACTAGTTGGGCCTCCTGGCCTTCGCGGTCCAAAAGGTGTCCAAGGCGAAACAGGCCCACGGGGTGCAGAAGGCCAAAGCGGAGAAATTGGAAATCCAGGATTACCAGGACTTCCCGGAATTCAAGGACCGGAAGGAAAAATGGTAAGATATTTTTCTTAAATCCTTGAATTACAGATAACCTACGAGGAAACTAACACATTTGTTTGAATAATTCTTGACTAAAATATTCTACACACTTCTTTTAAGGCTACTTACTTTATATACCAATTTTAAACCAGTTGTTGTTAGGTAGATGTGCTTAGGGATTATTATAAAATTATGGTGGCTGTGAATGTAATACTTGATAGATTTGAATAAATATTTAGTTGATTTGGTTTCGTTAGGATTTATGACGTAGATTTTCTAAACGTATAAGTAAGTCATTCATTCTATTTAAAATAAACAACACTATATTATAATACTTATAATGTTTGTAGGGCTCCAAAGGTCCTTCCGGTCCTAAAGGAGACGATGGGGCACCAGGCCTTCAAGGAGAACCTGGACCGAAAGGTATTCCAGGCTCTGAAGGTCCCAAGGGCGACACTGGACCAGTTGGTTTACCTGGCGACAGAGGTGAGCCAGGACCACAAGGAATCAAAGGAGAACCTGGACCTGATGGACCTGAAGGTAGTACTGGACCTCCAGGGTCACCAGGACCGGTGGGACCTACAGGGAAGCCCGGTGAAACTGGAATGCCTGGAAGCCCGGTGAGGAAATTATTTTTACAGTATAAATATTGCTTTATACCTGATTTTAGGTGTCATATGGATATGTACACTATTTTTTATTTTACATAAGATTGTTGAGTTAAGACATAATAATTATGTAAATAACTTCCGGTTGTCGGTTTTTCTTTACGGTGTACGCACGCATCGTAAAAATTTACTCTCACCATTTTTCCCGAACGCGCCAAAAGAAGTATAACTTAAAAAATATGGTGGAGGTTACTTCGTACTTCCAGTTGAACCGTAGTAATGTCTACCACAATTAATGATGAATTTCAGCAAAATAACGCCTTCATTAATCAAATATTAATTATATGCCCATTTACGTTTCGTATTACACTTATATCAACCTCTTGGTTTTCAAATATTACAAACACTACTTTGTTTAAATTGTAGTCTCTAAAAAATCTGTCACTTTATTTATTTTATAAGTGGCCAATAAAATCTTATAAAATATCTATTATTACTAGAACTTCAAAATTCAGTAGTGTAGAATTAATATTTAATTGAAGGGATCGGAAGGCCCGGCGGGTTTGCAGGGCAGTCCGGGTCTGAGCGGGGAGAAAGGTGATATTGGTCCAAAAGGTCCTCCCGGGGAAACTGGACCGGTAGGTTTAACTGGACCACCAGGTCCTGAGGGACAACGCGGGATAAGAGGACAACCCGGTCCAAATGTGAGTAACCCTTTTTATACACAATATTATAAATTTATACATTTAAAAATACCATAATTGACTACTTCCAGGGCGATGTTGGAGCTCCAGGAATAATGGGACCAGCAGGTCCACCAGGTAAAGCTGGTCCTACCGGTGCTCAAGGTATTAGAGGTGAAAAGGGCAACCGAGGACCTAAAGGACATATTGGAGACACAGGAGCTATGGGACTAAAAGGTGATCAGGGAGAAATTGGAAAACAAGGAACCCCTGGATCAGTAGGACCACCGGGGTCTAAAGGAGAAACAGTAAATATTTGAGTTATAATATGTATATGTATATATATAGAAATTTTAACAATTATTTAATACTTTTTTTATTTTTTAGGGTCCGCAAGGAATTCCAGGTTCTAAAGGAGATATAGGACCGATAGGCGTACCAGGCTCAGAAGGTCCTGTTGGCCCTAAAGGTCAGCCAGGACCAGAAGGTAGACCAGGCTTGCCTGGACCACCGGGTGCACCAGGCCCTCCTGGACCTGCAGCAAATGTACCTCAAATACCACAGGAATTACTAACTACATATAGACGACGTCGAAGTGCTGATATTGCTTCGTCTATGGAATTTGTTACAGAAGAAGCATTTGAAGAAGGTATATGGATGATTTTATATTTTCAACTGATTTTAAAAGATTTACAGTAGAAGATATAACTTTTCGTCCTTATAAAATCATTACCAAAAGTATGATTATGAACCAGGTACTTTTCGATCACCTGTATCTATAAGATTCTGATTATGTTATATTGCCATGAATAAATCAATAAATCACATTAAAACTTACTTTAGTGATAGATTTACTTGTAGTACGAAAAAAAAAATTTAACAACACAACAATCAAACAATCTCCGAGACTGGTAAAAATATAGGATTTTCTTTCTTAGAATATAAAAACAGATCAAATATAAATAAGTACGACTTGTTTATATATTTCTATAATTTACTTATACACGATATTTTTTTTTCTCGAACTGACTACGCTATTGACCTAGCAAGGTCTTAACAGCTTCACCGGACTACAAATATACACGATATTATTTGCTATTTGTTACTAGACAATGAATTCAAGTGGGAACAAGAAATTATGACAGAAGTACTGGCTGCGCGCGCCGCTCTTGAATCTAGTAAACGGCCCAGAGGAACAAAAAGCAATCCGGCTCTCTCCTGCAAAGATTTACGTACTTCGTACCCAAACATAACTGACGGTAATTTCATAATAATTGACGTTCCTAATTTATGTCTTCTAAGATTTTATTTTTTAATTCTTGTGATCTTTCTAAGTTATTTTCCTCTCTTTTTATTGAACACGACAAGACGGCTTTACTGTACTAATGGTAAGTAGAGTAATTAAAAACAAAGCCAATCACCGAAAGGCTTACAAATCCAGCGACAGTAGTCGCTGTCAACTCTGGGCAGCTGTAAATACAGGGAATGGTCTTAAACGCGACAAAATAATAAAATCGCTGTAACTAATTCATCACTATGTGTAGTCACGAACATGACAGGTATAAACTACCTAGCCTAATTACTAGGCATACGAAAATACCTCACCTTATTCCTGGTATATGAGGATTACGATCCTATAGGAAACAATTTCCACATCCAACTACCAATCAAAAGGTACTCACTTGGTATGATTTATGACATTAAACAATAATCAAAATCAAAAAAGTTCATAATATAATAATATTGTATTCATTCTACAAAAGATGTCTAGTTTAGGGACTTAGTTAAGGGAGTTCTATCTTAAACAACAATTTCAATGACCGTCGAGTGACTTCTTTCACTTGAAAGTGAACGTGGGAACGGCATGAAAAAACAAAAGGGTTTATTGTCCCTTTTATTATCGAAAGTTATTAATTCCGGCTCGCCCCTTACAGCTTTCAGTACCGGTCATTACACCTAGGTTTATTACGTAGGTGTTTAAACGTTTATACTTCTGAAAGTCTTATAATAAACTTTATTTATTTCATGTAGGTCCTTCACAGTGAGTTAGATTCTCTTTGTTGTTTATTAGTATTTGTTTTGATATTATTATTTTATTTAAATATGATCATAAATAATCTTACAATAGAATCTATAGAATCTTAGAATACTATACACGACTAGCCTAACACCTTGTATATTATTCGACAGGATACTATTGGATTGACGCGCGCGGGGGTAGTAACAGTGGATCTCCAATCAAAGTTTACTGTAAAAGTTACAGCACATGTTTGTACTCAGACTCAAAAGAACAGGAAATATACACAAGCGATATACCTATTAAGAGATTTTCACAAATGGACAACGGGTACCGTGTATGTATGCATTTTGATATTATCATTAGAATATAAATACTTCTACGAACTAAAAAATATATACAGAAACAGGGTGTGTCATAAACTTCTATTGTGTATTCTATTGTGTGTAACAATAGAAGTGAAAGTTTTATATTACAGGAAAACATTTTAATTACAAAATACAACTAGAAGCCAACGTCACACGGTGTTCCCAAGCGTTCACCCCTCTAAATACTGACCGCGCCCTTTGTTGCTTAAGTGTACGAGTGAATGTGTTCGGCGGGGTATGCACGTCACTTCCGACACCTACGTGTTAGGTAATGCATCTGTTTGAAACGAACCCGCACGCCCCTCTACGCTCGACGCTCGATTTAATCGTCCAATCTGGCCGTACACTAACTTCGGTAATCGTTCGAGAACCGGTCAACACTCTAACCGACACAATGTTTATCCCCATCACTTTTTGTCACACAAAAAAGTTGCCGATCAGAATTTCAAAGCGCTCTCATAAGACTTATATTCACTTCATAATCCTATTTTTTTTTTATTTTTTTTTAGATAACGTACGACGGTGAGGGCTCAGGTTCCGTGCAATTACGATTCTTGAGACTACTTTCAAAGGGCGCAAAACAAAATTTTACTTATACTTGTGTAAAAACTGCACCAGAAAGGTATGACAGAATATTAATAACTTTGCTATACAATACATTTGTTAATTCAACTTATTTTGGCTTTCACATAATTGATTATTCATAATCTTGGCGTAGATAATAGAAGATAGAATTATATTGATTTTTTTTTATTCACAATACTAAATTAACCAGCAACTTATTCTCGCTAAGTCGCAGGAATAATGCCGAGACGAACTTGGAAATTATAACATTACCTAACTACAAAATTTCTTACAAATCTGACATCCATCTAGTGTCGAGTTATAACTAAATGAATGGATCAAACAGCTTTTTCATGAAAAAACGCTTAAGTTTGCCTACTACACCTTTTTTTTCAAACGACTACACTAAGGCCTCGCGGCTTTCACAGCTTCACCACACTACTAAGGCGATTTAAGGTACTTCGCCGCTTGACAACAAGCTCCAGGGAGACCAAAGTGACCAATCCTCAGCTTAGCCTGGAGCTAGTTATTCATACAAATAAGAATTCGGTAGCCCATCGACACGATAGTTCACAATCATTGTAACTACGGAAAAAGGGTGGTATAATTAGATAGATAGAGTATAAACGTTGCGATTTTACTGCCAGAAAAATTATAATTAATATGAATATGAACTAGGATATATATCGAATTCGATTTGTAGATGTCCTTAGGGGCGACAAAATTTGAATAGCCTTGAGGTGGCAGACTTGTAAATGCGCTACTGAGCACACATGTATAGCGATATGTTTTTTTTTCGAACTAATTACGCTACTGACCTAGCGTGGTCTTAACAAATATTCACCGGACCACAAAGACATATGTACATCTATGAATTCAAAGCAAACATTAACCATTTGGTTTCATGCAATTTAATGCGCTCAACATTCTATTATTTGATCTTGAAAAAACTACTTAATATAATATTTTTTAGTAAGTATGGTTACTGTGAAGCTCTTTACACTTATGTAATGCGTACACTATTCTGTGGTGATCTTTTTCAGCAATAATAATCCTGCAGACACAAATAAAAACCTCATTAAGCTATTCGGCTCCAATTTCAATGAATTTAGGGAGCCTCAAATTATAGAAAACAACTGCAAGGTACTAGTTTATGATCTTTAAACGGTTAAGAGATATATTTATCTGATGTATATACAGTGTAAACTCTTATGAATTTCAAGGCACCGAGCATTTTTTTTTCGTTATAAAGAGTTTTCATAATTGGAGAGAAGAGTTCAAATAAATGGATTTATACAAACCAAATTGAACTAATTTCTACATTATAGAAAGTGTTTCGTTATAAAGCAGGGGTTCCCAAAGTGTGCGCCGTACAAAAAAAGGAGGTCGTCATGAAGCATTACTCTAACCAATTCACGAGCTTATTTCTTCGAGGGTACATAAACCATCACATTCCCAGCACACGCTGATCCCCATTATGGATATTTTAATATTTGTGTCTATCATTGTACGTATTGCTATGGCCTGTATATCTACTAGATTGTTAGGTTAGGGCTTCGCTGCCAAAATACCAAACTAGAAAGTGTACTGCGGTCTGAAAATTTTTGGGAACCCCTGTTATAAAAAGTTTACACTGTATATTGTGATGAGTCAGTTCCTATGAGGCTGTATCACCCCATACTACTGAACGTATCCACATAATACTTTGACTTTTTTTTTTCGAAATGTCTACGCCATTGACCCAGCAAGGTCTTAACAGCTTCACCGAACTATTAAGGCGAGCGCTTAAGGCACTCAGCCAATTTTATTTTGGCAACAAGCTCAAGGGTGCACGGCACACCTCGGCTTGGCTGTTGCCTGTTACATGCAAAATCGCGACTTATCTAGCTAACCTAGCTACCTATTCATATATGTATGAGTTGTTGAAAAGTATATGTGTACCAAGCATACACGCCTCAACAACTCCTCCATATATTTATTATCGGAAAATTGAGAGTTTTTCAGTTCGATAAGGGAAAAAAAAGTAAACCCTTCCACTTTCATGTGTAAGCGTGTAGGCGTGCACGTGTGTGGGGGTGATCGTATAGTGTTGTAGCAGTGATGTATATTTGTGTGTCACCGTATCGCGCAAGCAACGCACTCAAGGGCTCCCTACCGAGGGATCGAACCTAGGCTTGAGCCGCTGCCGTGGGAGGCCTAATCGGGTGTAATACTTTGACCATTCGTTGAATTGTTCGTAGATGATTCTAGACTATTTATCCTTTGGATTCGATTGGTAGTTTCCCATTTTTTTGAATTCCAAAGTGGTTGGGAATATATTAATGTACTTTTAAGATCGTTTTTCTGCTTGCAAAATATTTAAAATAATCATTAGGTACATAGTATAAAACAAAGTCCCCTACCGCGTCCATCTGTTCGCAATAAACTCAAAAACTAAGGAATGGATTTTCATGCGGTTTTCACCAGTGGATAGAGTGCTTCATGAGGATTTTTTTTTATAATCAGGGTGGGACAGCGTTCGCCGGGCTCGCTAGTACTCCATAATTAAAAAAAAATCTATTTCATTCTGTATATATCATACCTAAATATGTTATTGAAGGCTTAATTTGCAAGATAATATAATTTTCAGCGTAACTAGCTCACTGTATGTTACCAATTTTATATTTATATCCGCGTTTTCAATCTATTAAAACAATGAGTTTCTTAAACTATTTAGGTTTTTAGTTATTATTAATTTATCATAAGAAAATGTACCAATGTAAATTGTTGTGTATTGTAAATATAATAAAAATAATCTTTTTCAGGACGGGTCTGGTAACATAGTTATGGAGATAAAAACATCACGACCTGATCGATTACCTATCATAGACTTTCAGGCACTTCCCTCAAAGGGGAAACATCAATTCACATTTAGCGTGGGACCAATATGTTTTACGTGATACGAATTATTATTATCTTATAAAGGATAATTTGTACATTATGTATGAGAGGGGATCTTTGTAAATATTGTAAATAAATGTTGTGACACGCCATACTACTTACAATTTTATTTTATTCATTATATACCGATCACACGAACTTTACAAAATTACCTTATTTAATATACATACATCCTTAACGGACCACATAGAATCATTAAAATAAAATTAGACACAATATAAATAACCTTCAGACAGTCCAATTCAAAAAAGTCAAAAATGTAACATTAGCTTAAATAAAAATGAAAAGGTAAAACTACTAATTTCAAACACCGTATATAGGTTTACACAGCATTTCAACATAAAAAATACATGACAATTCGATATAACTCCTACAAACTATACAAAACAAAAGTTATACTATTCAAATCTATATGCAATTGTAATATCCTAATAATATAAATATACAGATTGAATCATTATGATTACAAAACATGTTTATCATATCATTACGAATTTTAAAAAAAGTTGGTTAAAAGCCATTCAATCATTTATTGAGAACCTACAGAACAGATATTTAGTCAATTTACTGTGATGTGATTTCGGTAACCCTTAAAAATCTATGTCCTACATTGCACGTATTGAGAGCTCAGTTGTAACCAATCTTCGCGTCGGACAAGCTGACGTGGATAAAGACGTTATAATGAAGGTTGTCTCTAATAACCTACCACTATATCGAGTGACGTTATAGTTAAAAATTAATTTTGTTTATAAAACAATTGAACCTCAATTCAAAAAATTGAACCATCACGGGACGTCTAGCAAATGTGAAACATCAAAATTGTGCTGTATAAGTTACATTCATAAAATAATAGATTATGACATAATGAAAAGATAAAGTATTACAAATATGTTCCATAAAATAATGATTGTTTATTTACCTTACTACATAAATTTTCATTTTCATACTACAAAAATTCATTGCGGTGTTTGACGGCATTGTCAAAGGACGCTAGGTCGTCGATTCGTGCCGCGTAACACTAGTAGAACGTGTGACCGACAAAACAGTTTGAATCTTATGATTATATTTATAGAGTTGCAAATGTTTTAAAGTATTTCGTTAATAGTGCAAAGCTCGTGTTTAGCGTCGCCACGTAGTCCGGTGAAGATGTTAAGACCTTGATGGGTCAATAGCGTAATCATTTCGAGAAAAAAAAAGCGTCACCACGCCATAAATCAGGTTTACCCTCCGCCTATAGATGTTTCACATCAAAAACTTTGACAATTTAGGTGAACCACATGTAGGTAGTATTTTGCTATCAAAAAAACTCGTACGTCAGTTTGTATTTGCAGTGTTATTACTTTTTCTATTTAACTTTTAATGAATGAATTATCTGTTTCTTATTTCCTATATTATTGCTTTAAAATTTATTATATACTTTCGTAGTTATTAAAAATTCACAAAACAAATTTTCAGTATAATCTATAGGGGTTTTTAGATCTTCATTAGACTAAGATAAATTATTTCTTTTTAGTCCATGTTAAAGACGCATATTTTTCTATTTAATAACAATTTTACAATAATACTTTAACAACAAAAATGTATCTAAATAGTCTGAGGTGCAACATTTTCGATTTTTTTTATTTTGATTTATAGTCAATAAAACAGAACATCTATTTCGACAGATTTATATTTTAGCATTAAAAAAACTATATTTAAAGATAAAAAGATTTTACATCAATTTGATTTAATAAATACAGCATCACCTCTATACATAAAATCCGAGATGTAGCAATCCTAATCTTATTCAAGTAATATATATTTTGGTAGCCGGAAGTAAAATTGTAATTTCAAATTTTAATGTAACCTTTTTTGACTTTTAATACATAATTGCTTGGATAAATAAAGACAGAACTAAGACAATAAGAGAAAGAGATGGACAACATGATAAAGAGAGAAGATAATAGTCAGTGACCATGTCTGTAGGTTGCTGTGTACATTGTTATTTTAATTTGAATTTCCCTAATTTACATAAAATAATTTACATAAACAAAAGACAAACTTTAATTACATAAGTCTCACGTTTTTTATAGAAACTGTAATCAATAGCAATAAAATGTATACTGTGAATTAAATAAAATTTTATGCATTTCCAAACAATTACGAACCATAAATGACATTTAATAACCGTTTAACTCACGCAAAAGGACTGTAAAAATAAAATTTTAAATTATAAGCATGTAAAATAAATCGTACAAAATGTAAGTACTGAATAATAAAAAATAGGAATGTATTAATGTAGTCCGGTGAAACTGTTAAGACCTTGCTAGGTCAATAGCGTGGACAATTCGAGAAAAAAAAAGGAATGTATTAAGATAACCTTGTTTTTTTTTCGGATCTGATTACGCTATTGACCCAGCAAGGTCTTAACTGCTTCACCGGACTACATAACTTTCTGTTTTATCCCAAAAACGAAAGAAAAATAGGATAGATAGAGAAGAAATATAGGATAGATGTCACTGGATATGGCAGAACTATTATATAAGAATTTTGGCAATTACTCTCAATCCAAACTGATGCTAGAATTTTTTTTTTTTTCAATACTCATATCAACTACATGCCTCATTGTTACATTTTTATCTGGCATAAAGAATAAAATTACTAATTTTTCATATAAATAATATCAGCTTATTATTTAATTAATTTAAAACATTTTTTTTTATAATCTTGGCTCTTAACTCTTAAGTTTACGTTGGCCTAGTTGTTTTTATCAGTCATTTCAGTACATCAGGTTTTGATCAGTTTTCTTCAGTTAAAACTAAAAATTTATATGGTTGTTTGTTATCTAAAGAAAATATACAATATTTTTATCTATTTATAAAATATTTATATTAACGTTTTAAAAGACTACGATTATGAAAAGTACTACGCTTTGATAGTTTTACGCAATAAGTGGGGCAAGTGGTGCTTTGCGCATGCGTAAGAGAGGGTAAAGTAGAAGGCTAACATTGTTTACTAAGGTATACTGTAAACAAAGTATATCTTTGTTTTAATTTTTTTGTATATTTCTACACTTAAATATATTGTAACTTGCAACCGAGTCGTACATCGAAAAGACGTCAGCCCTGTCAAGTTTTCCAACATAGTAAGGAAATCAACCTGGTATCAAGGATTAAAACTATGTACTTCACACGGCTATTGCTTTCTGATTTCGTCCATATGTGACGCATATATTAATAAAATTCCACTTTGACACATTTTCCACAAATATGTGAGGTAAAGTTCATCAATATACATGACAATTTAGGAATATACTAATCCCAATGGTGTATTGTCCTTTTCTTATATGTTAGACAATAATGGTAGTTATTAAAATCAACTTCAAATATTTTGTTGTTAAGTTAGTATTGGAGTTGTTCTTAATGTACACGACACTGGCAGAGTTGTGGATTTTTCCAAAGAGGCCAAGGACTTGATTAAAAAAAACATAACAATTTAAGGGCATGGCACTGAACACAACAAATAATAACTTTCTGGAAATTTCCATGTTGACGAAACACTGTATGATAGAAGGAGGTTCTCTTTGCGTAAGTCTATACCAAAGTTAAAATTGATCAATGTTAACAGACTCCAAAAAGAAAGAGGTTTCATTTCATTTTTTTTTTTGTGTTGCATCCTCAGAACTCTGTTATCTGTATAACAATTTGGAAAAATTATTTTTCATCGGAAAGGGAATAATTTTAAGCGGGTCCTATTTTAATCTCGTTAGCATTGGACCTTTGATTTAGAAGATATACTGGAGAATTCCTCAACTTTATATAAGAAATGTATAATAATAAAGATCTATAGATATATCCAAGGCTAGGCACTAAGGTCAAAGAAGTTTTGGTACATTATTTTACAGTAAATCTTTTTGAAGTCAGCTTTATTTATTTCTAAAATGTTCTGGTTAACTATTATTTAAACTTTTACATACAAAAAAAAATAATGTTCTTCAGTTAACAAACTAAGAGCATCCATTTGTAATGAAGTCAAAATTCCTGAACGTTATTACATTAATTGGGTTTATAGTATATCCGTGATGTTTATTTAATAAACCGAGTTTAACATTTTCTTTATTTCAAGTTCATTTTTCTTCATCAACTTCCATTACTCCACAGTCTACAACATTTTCATTCAGTTGAGATTTTTCCGACACTTTGTTTTCCTCCATAAGATTTTCTACCTTACTCATAATAGTTTCAAGTGTCTCTTCCTGCTTATCTAGAATCACTTCGTCTGAACCATCTACAGGATCCTTCTGACCCTCAATCACAGTTTCACCTATAGAAATAGAGTCATCTTTCAAATTCACACAAACATCATCCTTCTCTATAATCAGTTCTTTGTTGACGTCATCTTCATCATCGTCTGATGACGCAAGGAGTATATTTTCAACAGAGTCATTGTATTCATCATTGTTACTCTTATTTAACACAGTTTCAATCTGTTTCTCTGGGCTTTTGACTTCAGTGTCCACCTCGACTGCGTCTACGATATTTTCTTCTGATACCTGTTCAGTCTTCTTGTCCAGAGAATCATTTTTTTCTTCAGCCATTTCACTCTCCGAGTAACTAGAATTCTCAATGCTAATCACGTCATCGCTAGGTGGTTTCTTATTATCACTGCTAGAACCTAACGTATCCGATATAGCGTTTTGGGTATCCGTATCGGAAGAGTCCACTGTCGAGGTGTTCATTTCATTTTCTGAATGTAGTTTTTGGAGTAAGTGAAGTTCATCTATGTCCGATTCTATTTTATTGCTATCGTCGCTAACCAATTGTATGTTATTGTCGCTGTTAGATACATGTTCTATTTGCATTGATTCAGTTTGTTGGACGTCTATATCAGTCTTTCCATTATCATTTACGTCATTATTTGTTCCATTCCTTTCTGTAGATAATTCTATGTCTTTTCTATCCTTTGCTTTCATATTATCGTTCTCTTTATTTACATCATCCTTACTTTGTAGAACTACATCATCTTTGTCAGTGTCTAAATGAGTAGCCAGTTTAACATCTGAGTCAACTGTTTGACTTTTTTCGAGATTAAGCTTTTTCTCATCACTACTCTTTTTACATTTTTCATGAAGCAGTCTTTTCAGCCTCTCTTTTCTTTTTTCTGCTGTTTCTAAAGACGTCACTTCAGCATTACTCTCCTCCTCTTCGCTTTCGACTGGTGATTCATCTGCCTCTTTGTCACCAATTTCCTCTGCTTCTAATTTTAACAGATTTTGTCTGTCTGCATACCTGAAAAAAATGTTGTATTTAATATTATGTTCTATACTAATGTTATAAAGAGGTAATGCTTGTGAGTTTGTGACGTAAGGAGTAATCTCAGTAACTACTGGTCTGATTTGAAAAATTCTTTCAATATTATACAGCTCATGTATCGAAGAAGGTTATAGGCTATATATCATCACGCTAAGACCAATAGGAGCGGACCACTAATGAAAAATGTTTTAAAATCAAGTTTCTTTCCACTTGAGAGCTTCGTTTGCGTGTTAGCTATTCTAGGCGGATGAAGATGCGAGCAGGGGCTAGTGGTTAATAAATTAATATCTACAATTTAAACATACAAATAACATCCCATGTAGTTAAATAATATATGATTATACTCACTTATTCAAAACATCTGCCTCTTTCTTTATGGCCATTTGCATGTTCTCATTTAACTTTTTCTTTAACTCCTGATTATCATTTGCAGGGTCAGAATCAACAGAAATTCTCGAAGCTGCCAATCTCCATTCGTTTTCTTGTCTACGTCTTTGTAATTTTTTTCCACATCTTGTAAAAAGATCCCGTGCTATAAAAGTTAATTTATAGTGTAATTGAAATTATAGCAATATTGTTGCACTATTAATTTCTTAAATACAAGTAGCTGGGCGACCGAGCGGTTCTTTAAAATACGTTTTTAAATTAAAATGAAGTCTCTTAGGTTTGCCTTACAAAATTAAAACTTTTCTAAGGCCAATAGCGTAGTCAGTTCGGGAAAAAAATTAAAACTTTTCTGCAAAAAAAAAATATTATAAAAATATATCTCTTCTGCTGCCACTCGGATTCGAACTGTGGTTACACGATTTTGTGAAGCAACCGATTTCCATCTTAGCTATTTTTGTTTTGACAGCAGCGGCGAGATTTACCTACATATTCTAGCTATATTTTTTCATTGCCTGAAAACTTAAAAAATATTATAGTGGACGCTACTTTGCACTTCCACTAGAAATTACGAGCCCGCTCGTATCGGAAGAGTCAACATCGATCTGATGATGCTCCGTGACGAAGCGAAACATGTTTAGATGTAGTGGTGGTGAATCAATTCCTAGCGGAAGTGCAAAGTAGCGTCCACTATAATATTTAATTATGGGTTTCCGCAAAGGAACGCCATCTTCAATCAACTGACTTAAAAAAAAATTCTATGAATAAAATCTAGCTAGATCGATTTATCGTCCCCGAAACCACCTACACACTATGTTTCACGGAAATCGCTGACGCCATTTCCGAGATCCTGAATATACAAGAATGGCTCGTTTAAAGGTATTAGATTAAGAAACACTAACATCCATGTCTATATCTACAAGTCTAATATTGTACTACAAGATTTAAGCTACTTTAGAGATTTACAGTAATTTAGTCTGCCAAATGTATAGTGCTCTTTACTGTGGATAACAAACACTTGTTAATAATATTGCAGTCATATAAGTCTACTTTAGCGTTTAGAACCACGTTTTTTTGTATTTTACACATGTCTTCTTTCTATTATGTGCTTTTATTAGAATCAAATATTCACATATCATTCTATATTATATAACAAAGTCATAAGCCACATCTGTCTATCTGTTTGCAATAAACTCAAAAATTACTGAAGGGATTTTCATTTGGTTTTCACCATTAGATAAAGTAATTCACGAGGAAGGTTTAGATATATAATTCATCTCATTTTTTTATTAATAGAGTGGGACAACGTCCGCTGTGCCTACATATATATATAAATATAATATTAAATTAAATTTTCACCTTACCTTCTTCCATAATATCAGCATCGTTCCAACCTAACTTATCTTCATCATTTGCTTCCCTTACACAGCGAAGAACATCATGAAAGTCAGGAAATGGTAGCGGTGTACCAATTGGCACCTTTTTGTTAATAAATTTTTCAAGTCTCTTCGCTGGCCCCTTAGGTTGTCCCGGACGTGCATCTATTTGGAGACGTGGTTCAGAAGGCATCTTTGTATTAGTTAGCTGGCAAAATTTAGCATGAACGCGTACCAGCCTCTCTTTATACCTAAAAATATTAAAATTACACAGTTGAAATGCAAGATTGATGCATCATTCTATAATTGTCAATATTAAATGACGTTATTGAAGTGAAAACTTCTTCAGACTTTTTTTTTATATCATATAGGAGGCAAACGAACAGGCGGGTCACCTGATGTTAAGTGATCACTACCGTCCATAGTCACTAGCAACACTAGGGGAGTCGCAAGTGCGTTGCCGGCCTGTTATGTGTGGAAAGGGGGAGGGGAGAGCAAAAGGAAGATGGGCCTCCGGCGCTCTCACTGACCAAACGAAACGTAATAATGCAAGCACAATATTTCACGTCGGTTTTCTGTGAGAGGGTGGTACTACACCAGGCGAGCCTTTCACCTTTCCCAAACCTTTCACACTAATACCAATTTGGACTCTTGTTTTGAAACTCGATGAAATGAAAAAGCAACATAGACAAACATATAATCCATAGGATTTTACATGAGATAGAATGGTTTAGAATACACTACAGTCATATATCTTTATTAAATCTTCTATCTGTCTATATATCTGTGGTCTCCTTGTTGTTTATTGCTTTGTTTAATATTTCCTTTTATTTTAAAGATATATAGTATAGTATAGATATATAATATATTTCATTTTTACAGTCTCAGAAAGATCCATTGATGCCATAAGATGAATGGATAGAATAACATTTTTTTCTGTAATATAAGCAGACTATGTCCAAAATGACAAGCTTAAATATCGATCTATAGCGGATATATCGAAAGAATAATTATTTATACCTTTCTGTTAATAAATATACAGAATCCTCTTCATCATCAAAATCCACTTCTTGGTCCTCAAGCTTCTGTATGGCTCTGTGTAATTTCTTTAAAGTTTTTTCTAATCTTCTTATCTGTCTTTGGCGTTTAGAATCAAAGTCACTGTCCTCTCCATATAAATGCTTATCTGTTTCTGAAACTACATTATTTAGTTCTATTTAGTATGAAGTTTGTAAAGTGAGCAGATAATATAAAAAATTTGTACAATTTTTCCATTAAAATTATGCAAGTTTTGGAAGATCACAGGGTGTAAAGAACAAGGATACATTACAGATTATAGTGAGAAAACATAATCAACGAGAACTTTGATGAATGATGTCATATTTGGTAGGTTGTAGAGCCACGCTATCACTGGGTTCAGCATGAATGGGTTGGCTCAAACGGGGTATTACCACCAGACCCACAGAAACTTTGACATGAATTAACAGTGCTTGCATTGCCGTATATCGTTCAGTCAATGAGAGCGCTGGAAGCCCACGTCCTCTCCCCCTCTCCCCACTTCCCACCTCGACTCGCAACTTACTCAGTGTTGTTAATGTCTATAGACGGAGGTGATCACTTAACATCAAGTGATCCACCTGAACGTTTGCCTGCTATGACTTAAAAAAAAAACTTTTGTGTCTAAACTACATCACAACCATCTATTCCCAGATGAAATGCCCACAAACACCTACAATAGCCTGCAAATTATAAGATATTTTTTGTTCCAGAATCAGACTGTATGTATCCTACTAGTATGTAGACTGAGGCAGACATGCACGTGGAAATAAATCTCTCTCAATGACTCTTTTGTTTGTTATTTTGGGTCGACCAATATACAACAACCTGTTAAGATAATTACATTACAACAATGTATTTTAATGGATTTGAGATCTATTGGGAGTCACAATGATTTTGGATTCCATTGTGCTCAACAACAGTTACAGTACAGTGATTTATCCTGTTTCAGTAAAAATGAACTATCGAAATCGGTTATTCGGTGCAAGACACATTCATCAACTTTTCAAATAGAATCTGAAATGCTATTCTGCTTTCATAAATAAACCAGTAGGTAGCATACATACACAAATGTCTGTATAAGTGAGATGTTAAATTTCAAAATGACCTAAATCTTATTTTAGTTGTTCCTAATATTTTACATAATTTTTCAAGATCTTCAAATTTTGTACTGAAAATTATAAAGAGTATAAAAATACTAAAAACCTTATATATGGCAAAACTTGATCTTCATTCTCTGTGTATAAAAAGAGGAAATTAAAAACAAATAAACATGTTATATGACACATTAAATTTGGAATCAGCTCATTCTGAAATATAACAACATATGTATACTAACATATGACTGCTAACCTGTGAATCCTGTTAATGACGGCTAATTTTTTTCTTGTACTTGCAATAATTATGAATAACTTGATTACAAACCTGTTGTTTTAACTTCTTCGGGCTCAGCTTGTGATTTTACCAATTTTCGTTTGAAATTTAATTCATCCACAATATCCTTTATATACAAATACATTTTTTCAGGTCCAGCCTTCATAGATAATATTTTACTTGACACCATGTCAACGAAATCTTCCGATTCTGTATACGTCTTAGGCACTTGTCTATAATAGGATTTGATTTTTTTCTCAACAATTTTTTTCATATCATCAGAATTTTCCAATTCAAAACAAAGATCTATAAAACTTTGGTAAACAGGATGGAATTCATTACTATCGTCTTTTGTTTTGGTGGCTATTTCTACCTCGGCATTATTCAAATGTACAGGTCGTACAAGACATTTTTTCTTTGGTGTACTATGTTGTGCTGGCTCTTGTTGTTTTATTGGGGATTCTTCTATTTCAACAATATAATCGAAATTCATTGACTGATGTAATAGATTTTTAGGATCCGCAGTATTTATACACTGTTCTGTTGGCATTATCTGAACTTCTATTTTATCTAAACCTTCTTTATTTGTTTCCGATTTTGGATATTCTAATTTCTTTTTGCTGTTAGGCACTTTTGTTACAACCGCTTTATCCTCATCACTTCCACTAGGTTGAGCATGTTTATCAATAATCGATTTAATTGGACTATCATCTATAGTTATAGATAGTTCTGTTTTAGCATTATTTATTTTCTCAAAGTTTACAGGTTTAACAGGACTGTCCTCAATAACGATTTCTACTAATTTACCAGTTTCTGGTTCAGTATTATTCTGTTCTTCTAATTTCATCGTTTCGGTTTGTTCTTCTGGCCTCAAATACCACTGTGGGCCAGAGGGTGTTGCTAAATCATCATCTATGAGATCAACTGTTAAAACTTCTTTATTCAACTTTGGTATTTTTCTTGTGTTATTACATACTGTGTAAGGGGCAACACGTTTAAGCACAGTATTTGTTCGTTTCACAGTAATAGTTGGAGGTAAATTATTAAGGCATACTGGACCCTGAACCTTTATAGAATTATTCTTTGAAAAATAATTAGGATTCTTGCCCTTAGTTGTTTGCAAAACAGGTATTCTGTGATGAGGAGGGTTTATAATTGTATTCTTACCGATTATTATAGGCTTTGATATTGGTTTTATAACTTGATTAATTATAGGTCTTTGCATTTTTCCATTACTTTTCGTTCTAACAGAATATGGATTCATTATTACATTCGAATTTTTTGGTATCGTAACCGCTTTCCGGATAGCCCCATTGGATGCAGTATTAACTTTAAGCTTAACAGGTTTGATTGTGACACCAGGCAGTTTGTTTGGAATGTGAACCATAGCGTTAGTTAAGGGTTTGCTCTAAAAAATAAAATAAAATATTAGTAAATGAACACTAAAGAACATAAGTTGTATGTACTTCTTACTGGAGGATATACCTTCTTCGGTGTCGGCTCTGACTCGTCATCCGAAGACGCCAATTCAATAACTTCACTTGCCATTTTGTTAGACGACGCAAAGCAAAAACGTAGAAATAAAACTTCTTACATAATTATCCCAGATGTTAGAATATATTCTATTGGGTAGTTCTTAGGCGCAGTTTATAAAAAAAAATATTCAGATCAAACAAATTTATAATGTCCTAGATATCAGCTTTTATCCATGTACTAAGTACTAACCACAGAGAGCATTATAATTTATATAGTGTAAACCATTACACCACAGAACATGACAATAAAACTCCCAGCGGAGCAAAGAGTATAATAAGTACTATAGGAAGTATAGCGGAGCATTATTATAATCTTTGGTAGCAAGTGTAGCAACCATAAAGCAGTGTCACTCAAGGTTTTGAATAGAAAGTTACATTTCGCTTCCTCTTAAGTTCCAATCGTCCTGTAATTATATTATTTTTATACTTTATAAAAAGTCTTCTTAGTATTCAGGTATATTCAGGGCATGTTTGTAACGGCACGCGAGAATACGCAGAGCTCTTAATGGGAAATTTAAAAATACTCAACAATTAATTGGTTTTTGTTCTGAAAATTTTAGAACAGTATCTTACTATTTTACATGCCCTAAGAGCCCACAACTACAAGATGTACATTTTTTCAATTTCGAACTACAAAATATTATTGACTTTCAACTTTTGAAAATTAACGTGCCTCCAAAAAGAGTGACAAAAATAGACCTGGAAATATTCATTATATTTAATCAACTTCAAACAGAGGGAAATACTTATTTTCGTTGTTCATATGATGTAAACTGTTTATAATGAAACTTTATTGGTTATTGGTTTATTGGTTATAAAACACACATCTTCTTTCTTTCTTCTAAAACGTCACTTTTCTTTTCTGCCTTTTTTATTATGCGTATCTACCGTATTTTTTCATTAACACCTAACTCTTTTCCTTTATTAGTAACCCCGTTTCAATCTTCAAATAATATGTGTATGAATGCATTCTATGATTAGTAACTGGAACCGAACACTAATACCATTGCGTTACCATTAAAAATAATATTGAATATATGCTAGTTTTAATACCAATTTTTACAATACATATATTTTTAATGAACAGTTTCTTTTGAAATATTATATAGACAATTCGTTTTAAATATAATTTTTATACATTATTGACTCATACTTTAATTGATAGTATTTATTTTTAAGCTTTAGACTTGAATCAAAACGATTATAATGTGTTCAATAAAATAATTTACGCCAAAGTAGTAGAATGTCTCCCGTGCGTAAATAAGCACACACTCATTTTTTTAAATCATGAGGTACTTTAACCCTTTTGCGTTAACTGAAATAACCACGCATATTATTGATACATTTACGACTAAATTTACTTGTTTTCATACGCAATTTTTAAGATAATATTACCGGCAACACTGAATGAAGTTTCATACATATTTCGTAGAAAACAAACTGTCAAAATAAATCGTGGTTTTACATATATCTAATAATTTCTATTTTATTGATTAGTTAGGACAATGATAAAACTTTTCTCATTAAAACAACAAAAAAAAGATGAGGAAGGTTCAGCTAGAGCAGGAGGTTCACAAAAAAAGGCATCAGCTGCACAACTACGGATTACAAAAGGTAAATCAAGAAAATAATTTCAGCAATATATTTGTAACTGTAGTTTGAGTACTTTGCAACAATACAGTTTTACAGTAAGACTGTATACACTATATCTATTATTTTCTTATTCATTTACTAAGAAATCATTTAAAATTATTATGTTTATCCGATTACAGATGATCTTAACGCGTATAGTATGTTACACTATTAATATACTATGCATGTACAATATTTATAATAATAGTATCGTTTCCGTAAATCGTTTCGGCAATATATTGTTTTTTTAAGGTAGGTAATTATAAAAAAAAACTATGCTCCACATAAAACTATTGTATTCTGTTCACAGATCTAAATGAATTAAATCTTCCAAAAACTTGTAGCACAGAGTTCTCAGACCCAGATGATTTACTTAATTTCAAATTAATTATATGCCCAGATGAAGGCTTTTATAGAGGAGGAAGATTTATATTTAGTTTTAAGGTAAATATCCTTAAGTCATTCTTTAATTTATGTTTAAACTATTAGAAGAATAATTTATTCTATGAGTAACATGAGATACAATACCGCTTTGTTACTAGTTTTGGTATTTTAAAAAGATAACACGTTATCCAACCACGGAAGAGATCGGGGAGCATGGTGAATTTAATACGAAAGTACCCTAGTTTTCTAGTTTTATTATTTACAATTTTATCCATCTATCAACTTGCATAAAATTTCTAAAGGTGTTTGTCTATTTGTTTTTAATCTATACATGCAATAAAAATGTAAATGTAATGTGTCTGTGTGTTTTAGAATTTTATGAAAGAAATTGTTGCAGACGTTTTGGAATAAGTGACAAAATACATTTCAAACATTATTGGAAATGTCTGTCTATCTTTTTGTTTGAACATTGATACATGCTAAAGTACTACATTCACGAGAACATCTTACAAAGAAATATTAACCGTCTTCAATATCAATCAAAAACCCATAAAGCACTAAAAAGCGGAAAATAAATGGTTTATTAAATTAAACAAATTAAATAAAACATATTGATTGGTACCGACTTCCAATACATCTCTAGGTAGAGCACATATTCATATGTTGTATTTAATTTGGTTAATTTAATAAACTATTTATCTACCGCTTTTTAGTGCCTTATGGGTTTTTGATTGATATCTAAAGCTATTTTTTTTTTTTGAAAATTTATTTTATCAAACTTAATTTTGTATTCATTTGTTATTACTTTTGAAATATGTATGTTTTCTTATAATGTTTTCCTTAACAGTCAACCTGTATTATTGTTAACAAATGTAGGTAAATTGTTAGTATAATTCAAATTCAAAATTGAAATATATAATTGACTAACTTCCTTTACACCTCTGTGTTTTTTTTTATTTCAGAGTGAGTAATGGTTTAAAAAAATATATTTCAGTCTTTCAAATACCTTATAATAGTCTAATTATTACCCTCTCTGTTGACATTTAATAGTCTTATTGAAAATGGAATATTTGGTTATGAAATAAGTAGGACTCATTAACTTGACAGTTGCCGTAAATAATAAATAGCAAAAGCAACTTATTACTTCTTTTTTTTTTTTTTTTTTTTTTACGTGGGGAAATCCCTTATGGATACCCACCCTCCCGGGGGAGAGGATGGGTTATGTCCGGCTTGCACGGACTAAAACCCCACGGTGTACCTACAGACCGTAGTGTTGGGGCGGCAAGGGATCGGTCTAAGCTATTCCCCTTAGATAGCCGCCCCAACGGTCCGCCGGGCTCCTACCTATAGAGAGGCAGCTGGGTACACACCAGCTGCCTCCCCTCGTCCGCCGGACCTGTGCAATGAGGGGATGAGCCCCCCCGACTACATCCCCTCAGGTCCGGCTACGGTGGCAAGAGGAGTTGGGCAAAGCGCCGCCTCCTCCTGCCGATCCTCCGTTGGCGAAGACGGCCACTGAGTGGATCCGCCTCGCGGGCCCTCTCCGCCGCCTCCTTTTGCGAGATGACTTCCTCGCAAAAGGAGGCCACAGCTCGCCACGCCTGCTCGCTGCCGAGCATAGACGAGACCACGCTCGGCAGCGACAAATCCTCTCCTACCGCCACCGCCAGAGTGCGGCGCTCCACCTCCCACGCAGCACACTCAGAGAGAGTGTGCTGCGCGGTATCTTCCTCGGCGCCGCACTCATGGCAGGCGGCGGTCGGCTCCCTGCGAGCGATCCGATGCAGGTACCACCCGAAACAACCGTGTCCGGTCAGCACCTGCACCAGCCTGAACGACAGGGAGCCCCATCTCCTCCCAATCCACTCCCGCAGGACCGGGCGGACGGCGTCAACGGTGTGCGTCCCGAAGCGCGCGTCCGCCAGGTCCTGCATCCATCTCCCTATAGCCTCCTCCCGCATTTCCCTCCTTTTAACTTCTATCTCCCTGGGAGCCGGAGGCTCCCCACTACGCTTCCTCGCCGCCGTGAATTCGTACACGGCGGCGAGCACCCCAGCTTCCAGCTCCCAGGGAAGGGAGCCGGCGAGCGTAAAGGCCGCCGCCGATGACACCGTGCGGTATGCCCGGATTGCCCTCAGTGCCACCGTACGCTGCGTACTGCGCAGCGCCCGCACGTTGGTGGCACCGAGGGCATCAGCCCAGACCGGTGCCCCGTAGGCGGCCATCGCCCACACGACTCCCATGAAGAGTCGACGGCACCCGGCACCCGGCCCCCCAATATTGGGGAGCAACCGGCCGAGTGCCGCCGCCGCCCTAGCAATTCGCGGCCCGAGAACTTATTACTTCTGCACTAATATATAAAATTATTGTGTAATAGTGTTTGTGCTCGACCTCCAAAAAGGGATGGACTGATTTTTATGTTTTTTTTTATTGCTTACTTGGTTGGCATGAGAGTAGGTTGTACAATATATTTCATATGGCTAAGTGACTAGGGTGTCCCTGTTAAGACTTATTTTATTCTTTTGATAAACTTTTTTTACTCAATTGCCACCAAAAATACCTCTAACTCTACACTTCCCCCTCCTGCGCCATCCTCCCATTTTTAAATCACAATTTTAGTGTTTGTGCAAGAACAGTATCCAAATAGTTTAGCGGTTGTTTGTATTTTGAACAGAATTTATTGTTGCTGAATAACAGATCTGCCTCACCGAAAATTCTTTCACACATGCATGACATAAGTCATTCACTAGGTATTTGTTTTAGTGAATTCCTGAATTGCTTGGATTCATAATTGAAAACGATTGCAGTCTCTGTAATCGGGTTCTAGGTTTTTCGGTAGGTTCGTATTGTATCGTAATCAGTTGGTAACAGATTTCACACAGACGAAGTTGTGTGTATCAGCGAGTTGATCTATACTATATTCTCAACTTTTTTTTAATATATGAAATTTCAGTGAAATAAGTAATGGTTGTTCAGATTTCCTGCATATTAAGGATAATGTTAATTTTCTTTTTACATCTTAATTTTACCCAATATAATTTACCTAAAATACTCCAGAGTATATTTTTAATATGTTATTTTTAAATACCTATAATAATACCATCATAAATTAATACTTTCAGGTAGGACCAAACTATCCCCATGAGCCCCCAAAAGTTAAATGTGAAACAGCAGTATACCATCCTAATATAGACCTGGAGGGTAATGTATGTCTCAATATACTCAGGGAAGATTGGAAACCAGTGCTAACTGTAAACTCTATAGTATATGGGCTACAATATTTATTCTTGGTAAGTCCAAAAACATTTCAGGTTTTGTTATTGTTATTATTTGGAATGTATAATGTGTAATTATAAAAAAGTAGTTTCCTAATAAAATACTATTCCATAGTTTTAATAAATGTGTAGTTAATAACATTGGTTATTAAGAACCAGGTTAGGCCCCCTCGGTAGCGGCTCAAGCCTAGGTCCGTTCCCTCGGCGTGGAGCCCTCGAGTGTGCTGCTCACGTGATGCAGTGACACAAATTCTTACATCACTGCGTCAACATTACACATATCACCTTCACACACGTGAAAGTGAAAGTGGAAGGGTTTTATTTTTTCCCTTATCAAATTGAAATAGTTCAGAAAATTATCCAATACGAAATATATATAAGAGTTGTTGAGGTATGTATGCTTGGTACACATATATGTTTCAACAACTCATATATGTATGAATAGTAAGCTTAGGTTAGCTCAGATAGGTTGCGAATTGCACATATCAGGCAACAGCCCAAACCGAGGTGTGCCGTGCACCATTGAGCTAGTTGTGAAATAAAATCGGCTGAGTGCCTTATGCGCTCGCCTTAGTAGTCCGGTGAAGCTGTTAAGACCTTGCTGGGTCAATAGCGTAATCAGATAGAAAAAAAAATTGTGTACTCACCACTCCCCTGGTGTTACAAGTATCTATGGACGGTGTTGATCACTTAACACCAGGTGACACGCCTGTTTGTTTGCCTCCTATGATATAAAAAAAACTCACTTTTTATATTGAGACTAGCTTTACTCGCAGCTCCGCACGCGTTTTTCTGAAATTGTATTAAAGAATTATAAAATTGTGAGACTATGCACAATTATAGAAATGCTCTTTAAAAACGCTTACAGTAATATGTAATGTGTAAATTAGATATATAAATACTAACAGTGTACCAAATGAGGTTTGTCATCAGCAGCATATTTGGAACCTTACCCCATCTATATAACTACCTCAGTGCTCATCTACACTGTATAGGGTACTAATGAAACAATTACTAAAAATATTATTGTAAAGATAAACATTTACACTATATTTAATAGATATACATTTCCATTGTAATTCAGATTTTGTGACTATAAAAAAATAAACGCTTGTCTGTTCCGAAGGAAATTATATTATGGAACTCTTTACGTAATACGTTTATGGTCTAAGATCTTATTAGGAAGACCTCGTCTATCTTCAAAGTTACTAATAATTATAATGACGAATTGTATATAATTAATAAGTAAATAAGTTGATACTTATGTTTTTAATTATAAATAAAGTACGAGTTGAAATCTTGCTAAATTTCATACAGAAATAGTTGCGGGTAACAGCTAGTCTAAAATAGAATAACCTTAATTACTTTTTATAAGGCTTGCTGTCTACCAGTGAAAATCCCGTGAAAGCCAATCTAACCTTTTTGAAGATAGCAATGCAGGCGAGCCAAGTTTAACAGCTAGTTTAAATTGAAATAAACTAAATTGATTGTTATTATGTCCGCTATCTGTTGGTGCAAGTCCCGTGAAAATCGGCCTAGCCGTTTTGGAGATAGTATTGCAGACGAAGGCGCAGTTAACAGCTAGTTTACTTTAGAATAGCCACCCGCTGTAATTTCAGCAATCTGTCAGTAAAATTTCCGTCAAAATCGGTCCAGCCGTTTCGGAGATTACCCAGAACAAAGAGGCAGACAAACAGACCAACAAAAAATTTAAAAATTGCATTTTTGTTATCAGAAGCGTGTATACTTTCGTACCTAATCAGTGATTTTTTTTTATTTTGCTGTTACAAACAGACACTTCATTTTTATTATATGTATAAGATGGTACTATTTTTCAAACATTTTTATACATACAAACCTTTTCCTGACAATTACAAATACAACAAATAAATAATTAGCCAAATAGCTACAGCCATTTTGAAGTGATGCCCTTACATAAATTCGACATTTTGATTTATATAGATAACTAGCTGTTACCCACGGCTCCGCAAGCGTTTTTTGAATGTATTAAGTATAATAATAATATAAAGATTTAAAATTGTTATTAGATGTGTAAATTACAATAACACTCTTTCAAAAAAATTTTTTAAGTATGGCACGCACATCATCTACAGTAACAGGTAACATTTACATTATATATGTGAATACTAATAGTGTATCGAATGGGATGGGATTTATCATAAGCCACATAGCTGGAACTTTAAACTACTATCTATGTATCACCCACACTTAAAATAAAACAGCTAATTAGTTAGTTAATTGCCCGTAAAATTCCCGTTCAAATATTACTTGTAGTCCGTTGAAGCTGTTAAGACCTTGCTAGGTCCATAGCGTAGTCATTTCTAAGAAAAAAAAACCGTTCAAATAGGTCCAGCCATTTCGGAGATTATCCGGAAACAAATAAACAAAAAGACATCGACAGAATTAAAAAAAAGATGTTAATATTTGTAGCACTGCAGATATATGTATTCATCAAAAAGTATTTATTTCAATATTATATACACACACTTTATTCTTGTAATACATAATATATCAAACAACCAAAATTCCGGAACAAAAAAGTTTACGAAATATTATATAAAAGATTTGGCGCTTATACCTTTACATTAACTTAGACATAGAAGAAAACTGGGTAGAGAATACATAAGCACTACCTATATTGACAACTTCAGAATTGGCAGTATGGATTAATACCTTGGTCTGTATTGATGGACGAATATTATTACTACTAACCTTTTAGAATAGCAGCACAAAATAGACTTTTAAAATGTTTGCGATAGCAACGTACTACTTATAATAAAAATTGGAATTAAAAATAACGTAGAATAAACTTTTGACCAGGAACACAAAATAAACCCTAATAATATGTCCGATAGAATGTTATCATGTTACCGTGGCAACGCATATAATACTGACACTGACACGCAGTGGATGCTCTAAAAATAGCCCGATTTTGAGACATTTTTCATTAGTGCTCCGCTCCTATTGGTTTTAACGTGATGATATATAGCCTATAACCTTCCTCGATAACTGAGCTATATAACACTGAAAGAATTTTTCAAATCGGACCAGTAGTTCCAGAGATTACCCCCTACAATGTCACAAACTCACATACTTTACCTCTTTCTAATAATAGGTCTTTTTACCTATGGAAATTGCCGTTCTGCAGTACTGGCCATCTCAAATAAAAATAATTTTTGTTTGGCTAAGAATTCTAATACAAATTATTTTATTTTAAGAACATGTAATTCTTTTTCCAAAAGTAGTCATTTGTTTACTGATTAGTGTTACATTTTCATCGCATTTCAATATCTTTTGTCATCATGGATACGTTAAAAATTCGAGTAATTATGGAATATGAGTACCGTCGTGGCAGTAACGAGGCACAAGCGGCACGCAACATCAACGTTTACGGAACTAACACTACAAACCAACGCACCACCAGTTATTGGTTTGCTCGCTTCCGTTCTGAGAATTTCGACCTGAAGAATAAAACTCGCGGTCGTTCGAAGACTTTGGTCAAAAATGATGAATTAAAGGCGATTGTGGAAGCTGATGATACACAATCTACGGCTGAATTAGCAGCAACTTTCAACGTTAGCGTCAAAACAATATTGGTCTATTTGCGTCAAATTGGCAAGGTAAAAAAGCTTGACAAATGGGTGCCCCACGAACTCAATGATCGCTAGCGCGAAGTACACGTCGAGACGAGTCTTGCACTGCTCAACAGACACACAAATGAAGGAATTTTGAACCGCATTGTTACCTGTGACGGAAAATGGATTCTGTTTGCTAACCGCAAGCGCTCAGTAAGTTGGTTGGATCCTGGTTCAGCACCTAAACAATGCCCTAAACGAAAACTTACCCCTAGAAAAGTGATGGTCACTGTTTGGTGGTCTAGCACCGGTGTGATTCATCACAGCTTCTTACCAAACGGGGTGAGCATTACTGCAGACGTGTACTGTGAAGAACTGAACACAATGATGGAGAAGCTGACACATCTCCAATCAGAATTGGTCAATCGCTCGTCTCTGCTGCTCCTGCACGACAACGCGCGACCTCGTACTGCACAGCAGACGGTCTCCAATTTGCAAGAACTGGGGTTGGAAGTTCTCCGTCATCCGCCCTACTCACCAGACCTTGCGCCTACAGACGACTACTTTTTCCAGAATTTGGATAACTCCTTGGCGGGAAAAACATTCAATACCCGAGAGGCAGTACAAAATGCCTTTGAAGAATTTGTTGCCTCCCGTCCTGTTGATTTCTTTAAGAAGGACATTGATAAACTGCCACTGCGTTGGCAAAGATGCATTGATTGCATGGGTGGTTATTTCGATTAATACAAATTAAAAATACATGAAAAAAATTCAGTGATGAAAATATATGATATTTTTTTTTATACTACGTCGGTAGCAAACAAGCATGCGGGCCGCCTGGTGGAAAGCGGCCACCGCAGCCTATGGATGCTTGTAACATCAGAAGTGTCACATGCGCGTTGGTGACCCCTAAATAACCTATTTATTTTACCCTTCAAGTACTCCATACTGTAGTCCCAGGAAACACTTCAGCAGAAAGCTTATTCCACAGTCGGGTCGTTCGTGGAAGGAAACCTCTCTGGAACCGACCATTTCGGTTCCATTGTGTGAGGATGAATTCCCTGCCGATTACGAGCGGTGTGATAGTAGAAAGTAGCTACAGGCATGATGTTAAACAATTCCTCGGAACACAACCCATTATACAAGCGGTAGAACACACATAAAGAGGCGATGTCTCTCCTGTGACTTAGTGGTTCGATACCGTTTCTAAGCTTGGGATGGCCAACAATTCTCACAGCTTGTTTTTGCGCTGAGTCAAATGGTCAAGCTGGTATCCAGATGCTCCCGCCCAGAGATAGCAATAGTACTCCATATGGGGTCGAACTTGTGTTTTGTATAACAACAGTCTTTGCCCAGGGGTATAGTACCGTTGCGCCTTATTCAGAATACCGAGTTTTCTAGATGCCAGCTTAACCTTGTCTGCCAGATGACTACGAAACTGCACGTCACTAGAAATGTTGACACCTAGGATCCCAATACTTTCTGCGATGGTAAGCGGTGGTTCTGAAATTGTGGGGCCACAGTTAATGGAGTTTTTTTAGCAGGGAACGCGCAAACTTGTGATTTACTAGGGTTGAAACGAACTAGATTGTTCCGACTTTAGACAATGTATTTTCGATCTGAGACACAAGTTGTTCACGATTTTCTACCACAATAGATAAAGGGATGTTTGTACGGCCCGTGTAATATGCATCTCCAGTACTATCGTCTGCATAACAATGAATGCCATCAATAGATAGCATATCATTGATATGCAGCAGAAATAATGTTGGAGATAATACGGAGCCTTGAGGGACGCCAGCATTTATGTCCATGCTTTCGGAACAGCTACCATCCGCAACTGCTTTTATACGTCTGCCGGACAGAAAACCTGCAATCCATCTACACAAGCCCTCGGGCAATCCGTAAGAAGGCAGCTTTGATAGAATGCCCCGATGCCAGACCCGATCGAACGCCTTCGCTATATCAAGACTAACTGCCAAAGCCTCACCATGACTCTCAATGGCTGAAGCCCATTGATGTGTGAGATACACTAGAAGATCGCCAGTCGAGCGTCCGTGGTGAAATCCGTATTGACGATCACTGATTAGATCGCATTCTTCTAGGTATATCAGGAACTTGGTATTGATGATGCGCTCCAATACCTTAGAGAGCAGGAAGGTTATAGCGATAGGCCTGTAATTTGATGAATCTGATCTGTGTTCGAGCTTGTACCCGGGATAGAGTAAGTATGATGTATCAATCGAGCAAAATATCTGCGTCTCTGTAAGAAATAGGATAGTCGGCTTCGCAACCTCTAAATGCAGATGGACAGCATTCAGATTACAGTGGAGTCCTCTGATGTTACAAAAATCCACTGTCGTGGATAAGGAAGCCGCTGTGAAACATTTATTTTTTCTTTTTCCTTTTGCCATGTGGCGATATAATAGGTTGATGAGGATTCGCTGGGCTGACAGCTAGGGAACAAATGTACGGTGGAAAAGATTTTTTAAAACCTGCCAAAGGGCAGTATAGGTAATGCGATTTATCAGCGCGGCTTACGGAAGGTCCCCCAGTCCCCCCCTGTAGTGACAGCCGGGTCCACTCCGGTCTCCTGCTCCGGCACGGCTACCATTCCAAGGATTATGCGCAGATTAGCGGTTCAGCCTCCCAGGGCGGAGATTAAATGGTCCCTGGGTTCGGGAACCCTACTAACCCGCGGGCGGCCAGCGACAAATTTATTCACCGGGCCTCCCTGAGCGCCGTGCCAACACTACGCGCCCATACATCCCAATAGCCGCGATAACACCGTAGGTCCCCCGCTTTCCAGTACAACGCATCCTCGGGAGCTCTGGCAACCTTACTCACCACAGGAACACAACGCTACTAATAAATAGTGTTATTTGGCTGTAGTCTTCTGTAAGGTGGAGGTACTTACCCAGACGGGCTGCTCCAAAATTTTTTGTTGAACGAGATATATCTCATTATGCCCTACCTCTCTTAATCATATATGATACATGAAAAGAACTCATGGTGTCGTGTAAAATTAATTGAAAATTGTTTCATGTGTTGCCAAAAATTCTTGATATTCGTAAAGTTATATCTACTTAAAATTTCAGAGCCTTACCACCTTATGTAACCGCCTGTTTTTTGTTTTAAATTTATAATTAAACTAGCTGTTACCCGCGGCTTCGCACGCGTTTTTTGAATATATAAAATAAATTTAAAATTGTGACCACACATCTAATGTAAACTACAATAATACTCTTTCAAAAATATTTGTAAGTATCACACGCACATCATCTACTGTAACAGGTAACGTGTACATTGTATATGTGAATACTAATAGTGTATCGAATGGGATGGGATTTATCATCAGCCACTTTAAACTACTATATATCACCCTCAGTGCTCACTTACACTATATAAGAAAGTAATGAAAATATTAAGCTAAACATTATCGAACAATATGTGTTAAATATTTTATTATATAGATATAATATGTCCATAGTGTCGATATAATTAAGTTATTATTATACCTTGCTATAATTTAAATTACATATAAACATATGGCTTTCAATTATATTTATTCTTGGAGTCCAGTACAGCGTACGTCACACGCGTATGTTTACAGTGAATAACATATTTATGATTAATTTCACACGGACGAATGCACGGATAACAGTTCATCACTACATAGTGTAAAACAAAGTCCAGTTCCACTTCTGTATCTATGTCTGTTCGCGATAAGATCAAAAACTACAGAACTCTTCATGTCGTTTTCACCAATATATAAAATGATCCTTGGGCAAGGTTTAGATATAGTTTGTCTTATTATCAGGGCGGGCAACGGCTGCTGAACCCGCTAGCTTAAAATAAAACAACTAATTAGTTACTTATTTGCCCGTAAAATTCCCGTTCAAATATTACTTATAGTCCGGTGAATCTGTTAAGACCATGCTAGATCAATAGCATAGTCATTTCTAAGAAAAAAAAACGTTCCAATAGGTCCGGTCCGGTTTCGAAGATTACTCGAAACAAATAAAAGAACAGACATATCCATAGAATTTATAAAAAATTGTTGATATTTGTAGCATCACAGATATATGTAATCACCAAAAAGTATTTATTTTAATATAAAATACACTCGCTTTACTTTTATAATACGTAATAATATATCACTACTCAAAAATTGGGAACAAAACTAACGTAGAATAATGTTGTTGATGAGTTTTTGGCGGGATTTCAGTCTGTCATGCAGTGGATTTTATATTTTATTCATAGTCTTGTGTTACTTGTCTCTATATTGTGTTACATTGGTGGCGTTTTATGTAATATGGTTCGCTTATTGTGCATAAATAAAATGAATGAAAAATAATGCCACGGAGCATGAATTCTGTGGTCTTGAAAATTAAGAAGATAAAAATTTAGGAAATATTATATAGAGGATTTGGCGCTTATACCTTTGCATCAACTTGGACATGAAGAAAACTACCTATATTGACAACTTCAGAATTGGCAGTATGGATTAGTTCCTCCCACTGTTTTATTGGACGAATATTATTGCTACTAAACTTTTTGAATAGCAAAACAAAATAAACTTTAAAATTGTTTGCGATATAAACGTAACACGTATAATTAAAAAATTGGAAACAAAACTAACGTAGAATAAACTTTTTGAATAGGAACACAAAATAAACCATGAAAATATTTGCGATAGAATGTTATCGCGTTACCTATAACCATCCTCGATAAATGAGCTATCTAACACTAAAAGAAACTTTCAAATCGGACCGGTAATTCTTGAGATTAGCGCGATCAACCATACAAACAAACAAACTCTTCACCTTTATATATTAGTATAGATTTCAATTTTCATTTAGACCTAGGTTTTTTTATATATTCATATAATTTAAAAAAAGTGGCAAACAACTGAGTAGCCGGTGACTAAACCCTTTATTTATAGATTATTGTCAAAAAAAAACCATCTTCAATCTTTAAAAAAATCAATGGACTATGGTGGAATGACGACCACTGGGCGCCCGCAATTTAAATAAATTTAACAACATTATATGGAATTGATATATATTAAATTAATCGTTATAAGTTTTAATATGTTCATATACGGTAATTCTTTTACACTTCTAAAACAAATTCATTAAAATATAGGTAGGTAGACATATTTTCTGATTTCTAAAACTATCACTGATTATTTTTATAGGCCACCCAACTTTCGAATGAAGTTGTTACTAAATATGTTTATTGTAATTCAATTTATTTTTGAGTAAAAATCATAGAATAGTATAGAAGTGGTAACATTATCATTGATAAATGAAATAAGCTATCCGTATACAAACTTTCATAAAAATTGGCTCAGTATTTTTAAGAGAAGTCAAGATATAATGCAGACATAAACAGACAGACGCAAAAACAATTTTAGCGTCATTTATAACAAAATTCAGGAAAAACGTAGAGATAAAACCACATGTTTGTTAATGTAGATAAATTTACTTTATCAGTACAATGTGACTTTATATTATATTACTTAGATATTTTTTTACGCTATTGACCCAGCAAGGTCTTAACAGCTTCACCAGACTACTAAGGCGAGCGCTTAAGGCACTCAGACGATTTTATTTTGGCAACCAGCTCAAAGGTGCACGTCACACCTCGGCTTGGCTGTTGCCTGTTGCATGCAAAATCGCGACCTATCTTAGCTAGCCTAGCTAACTATTCATATATGTATGAGTTGTTGAAACGTATATGTGTACCAAGCATACACGCCTCAACAACTCCTCCATATATTTATTATTGGAAAATTGAGAGATTTTCAGTTCGATAAGGGAAAAAAAAGTAAACCTTTCCACTTTCCTGTGTAAGCGTGTAGGCGTGCACGTGTGTGGGGGTGATCGTGTAGTGTTGTAACGGTGATGTATATTTATGTGTCACCGTATCGCGCAAGCAACGCACTCAAGGGCTCCCTACCGAGGGATCGAACCTAAGCTTGAGCCGCTGCCGTGGGAGGCCTAATCGGGTAACAATTTCAAATCTATAAAGTTTTTTGATGTGATGTTCAAAATAACCTGTTAACAGTGAATATTTCCATGGTAGTAATATTATTTTCTTGATTCGGTTTCTTTACTTTCATCAAAAGCTGTAATAAGCAAAATAGATATCAAATCGTGGTGGATTCGTGGATCGTGGTTTGACCAGTGAGTCAAAATTATAACTACGTTATCCACTAAGCTTCGAAGTAAATCGATCAACGTCATCTTTTATCTTTTTATCTGTATTCAATTAGGATTATAATTATAATACTCAGTAAGCAAACCGAACTATTTTAAATTCTTCACATAAACCAATAGTAATTACACTCAAGCCTTATAAATTAAAAAGAGTTATTCCATTTTGAAAAGATAACGCTCTTAACAAGATAAAAATTATTTATTTGTCAGGAACCAAACCCAGAAGATCCTCTAAACAAAGAAGCCGCCGATGAACTTCAAAGTAACCGAAGATTGTTTGAACAACATGTACAGAGGGCGATGCGAGGCGGTTACGTCGGCTCCTCCTACTTCGAGAGATGCCTCAAATGAACAGCCACAACTCAAATGTAAATGAATGATAATATGAAACTTATATAAATAAAACAATCTCACATTAAGATACGTATTTATTTGTGCAAATATATTTATGATATCATCAAATGGTTGATTCCGTTTCTATTTCGTATACTTTACCTTTAAAAAAAACCTTATAAATTTTAGCGTTCGATTTTACCTGATGCTAAATGATAATGTTGTTTAAGATAGTAAACACGCACAGGGAGCCTGGCTCTCAAGTATAGTTGCCGTCACACACCCATAGACGCGCCCAACTAGGCCCCCTTATGTCCGTTCCCTCAGCAAGGTGGTTGAGAGTTAGGCCTACTACGGCTATTTCGGGTGATATCTGTGTCGCATTGGCCGGGAGCCAACTCCAGGGTGCCATCATTGTGGCTGCGCGAACGATTCCGCACAGCACACGGTGAGTGAATGTACCCCCTAGGATGTGCCACGCCGCGAGCTGGTCGCAGCCATTTGTCCGGATCACTCGCCGGGATCGTCGTTAGTAAGATAGTCGTCGCCTGCTATTGCGAAACAGTCATACTTGCAAAGGAGGCGGCGGAGAGGGAGCGGACTATTATGCTACCCTCCCGCGGTCGACAAACCACACGGTGGCGATGGGTTGGTGATGGACACAGGCATGTCCGTCGCCCTGGCAGTTTAAACTGCACAAGCCCATGTGGTGGAGGCGCATTGTGCTGTTGCAACTTTCACATTTTATCAGGGAGAGGTCCACCCCCCTTTGAGAGGTATACCATATTTGACCCTTCAGACCGCAGTAAGGGGATACCCTGTCGAGAAAGCAGACACAGTGCCAATCGGCGATCCATGGTCACCCACCAAAAAGGAACCATGGGGTTTTACTCTGTACAAATCGGACATTACCCATTCTCAGCTGCCCGACGGGATGGGTGGGTATCTTTTAAGGATCTTTCTATGTAAAAAAAACCGTTACCTCGACGTGGAGCCCTTAATTATACTGCAGATTACGCAGATCACCCCACACACGTGCATGCGCACAGGCTTACACATGAAAGTGGAAAGGTTTTAGGTTTTTCCCTTATCGAACTGAATTAGTGCAGTATAATTACCGGATACGAAATACATATACGAATTACTGAGGTATGCACGATTGGTACACGTGTACATTTTACAAACATATATGTACGAGTATGTAGTAGTAAGTTAGCTCAGTTAATTTCGCGTTTTTGCGTAATCTAGGCAACAGCCCCAGTCAAGGTCTGCATCCTTGAGCTAGTTGTCAAAACAAAATCGGCTGAGCGTCTTAGCAGTTAGCAGTACGGTCACAGTATAAATTTGAGACACAGTACGGAAACTACGAACAAACACTCGAAAACGGTACACTCACACAAACACTCGCATCTACGAGAGGTTTTGAAAAGAATTTTATGGACCGCGAGGTCCGCTTATGGTCGTGTCGATGCGCATGTTTGTGTGAGTGTGCCGGTTCGAGCGTTTATAGGGAGTTTCCAAACTGTTTGTTATGTGAACTATGGTACGATGAAGCTATTAAGGTGTTGCCAGACCAATAGAGTAGTCACTTGTAAAAAAAAATCACATAGACGCTTTGCGAGAAATCTTCTACATGAGGGTGGTAACACGCGGGCTCGACTAAGCCCTACCAAATTGCTATAATTCAAGATGTATTTACCTTCACTGGCTCATTAACAAGGTTTCGATCAACGCAGTATAATAACAAGTTAACTACTGAGCCGTTATTGCTAGATTTAAAGCTCTATTTAAGAACAGAGATTAAAAAGCAACTTTTCTGAGTTATCTTTTGCTCTGGACAGGATTTAGCCGATTTAGTCCTGGGTTTCATCACTGTGTTGAACGTTTCTGACTGTCGCAAAGAATATTTTCGCTACGATTCAAAATATCCTCGTTATTAAGACGGTTGAGCAATGTAACGCAGTACTTAATGCGTGTTTGTTGGTTTGGTTTCTTGGTTGGTTTGTTGATGTTGGTAAGGAAAGAAGGAACAATGCTTACTTGTTGTAAATTTATGAAGTGATTTTTGTATATTGACAACACGGTGTCGGCAGTTAGGCGTGAGACTACTTTGAATATCTCTTCAATATTATTTATGGCCGGAAGTGGCTTTTGTTTTTTTTTTTATATCATAGGGGGCAAAACGAAATGCAACAATGCAAGCACTGTTACTTCAAGTCGGTTTTCTGTGAGAGGGTGGTGCTTCCTCAGACGAGCCGACCCATTCGTACTGAAAACAATAATAGCTTCAGCTTGGCTCTACTACTAAATTATTACTAGATTAATTCAAAAGCATTCATGTGAAAAAGCTGTTACTAAGAATAGTTGTGTAGGTACATGAGTCATAAACTCATTATTTTCAAAACCATGCAGTTTTTCTGAATTGAATACCTGAATCCTTCACGTAGTAAACGTTACTCAAGCTTTTTCACTTTTTCAAGTGAATTAAAATTGTTTTAACTCTCACATCGCCGTCTGCTGCTAACTCTGATATGATTTACGATGGATACACTTCTACGATCACATTTAATTCTTCATTGTCAACTTGGTTCTCCAGCCGTTCATAGAACAATCTGTAGGTAAACATTTCCAGAACAAAAGCTCGAACAAACAATGTACCATGCTTTGTTGTACAGTAGATTTCCTATACACATAATTAATCTTTCGAGCTGGTTCTGCAGCGCTGATGCCACGATAGAACTCGTATTCGTAAACAACGCTATATTTAAAGTTCTCCATCTTGTAAAAGTTGTGAATAGACTGATGTCAAAGAAAAATCATATGGCACAAATACAAATAAGTGACTAAACTCAAAACGCTAATTACAAGCTTAAATTTGGAAGAAGTTTAAATCTGGAATTCCTAACCAAACGTCAGAGATTCGAGATCAAAGTAGCCAAGCCAGTTCGACGTAACGCCAATTTCATATCCTAATATGCACGCATATTGCGTGGTCCGAATGTTTTTTTTTTTTTTTTTACAAAAAGTAATGTTTTCGACATCGTAATTTCCTTAAGCCTTGATAATTTAAACCACATCTATTGTTACAAAATTGTATATTTACAATATACCATTAATATTAAAATTAACACTTTGTACATTAATGATGTTTTTTTTGCTTGTCGTAAACATTATTTTTGTAAAAAAATTAATAGCCGTCGTGATAAATCAATCAACAATGCACTGTAAAACATATTACATAATAAATTATGAAATATAACAACATACTTTTAGAGAAACGCTTAAACTTTTCCTGTATTGGCATACCCGATTAGGCCTCCCACGGCAGCGGCTCAAGCCTAGGTTCGATCCCTCGGCAGGGAGCCCTTGAGTGCGTTGCTTGCGCGATACGGTGACACACAAATATACATCACTGCTACAACACTACACGATCACCCCCACACACGTGCACGCCACACGCTTACACATGAAAGTGGAAGGGTTTACTTATTTCCCTCGTCGAACTGAAAAACTCTCAATTTTCCGATAATAAATATATGGAGGAGTTGCTGAGGCGTGTATGCTTGGTACACATATACGTTTCAACAACTCATACATATATGAATAGTTAGCTAGGTTAGTTAAGATAGGTCGCGATTTTGCATGCAACAGGCAACAGCCAAACCGAGGTGTGCCGTGCACCTTTGAGCTGGTTGCCAAAATAAAATCGGCTGAGTGCCTTAAGCGCTCGCCTTAGTAGTCCGGTGAAGCTGTTAAGACCTTGCTGGGTCAATAGCGTAGACATCTCGAAAAAAAAAAAAAAAAAATTCCTGTATTGCTCCAAACATTCTGTTAAAGAGTGTCGGGTATCTCTTACTTAAATGTAGTCCAGTGAAGCTGGTAAGACCTTACTAGTTCAATAGCGTAGTCTAATCGAGAAAAAAAATTACTTAAATATTATTGTTATAAAACACCTCTCTTGAAATATTTAATTCTTACATGATAATCTAATGCACTCCTACTTAACAATACTAACGGCCAAGGCATTGTTTTGTATTTGAGAAGGTCCGTGTGCTTTTTACAATAAAAATAATCATTTCTGCATAATTACAAAATGGCAGAGTAACAAATACACTTAGAAATATTAATTAACAGGTATCAAGTTACTGAATACTGCGTAATAGGTACGCAGAACGAGATACAGCAACTTGTAATCTGCCAATCAACTTCTTATTCTATTTTTTTAACATCCAAATTCTACGATAAGTTAGTATGAATTTAGGCAGTAATCTAATAGACAATCCTTTTCAATGTCAACACTTACCCTTAACTTATCATGGAACATAAATTGAAATATCGAAAAATATAATAAACGTACATGTTTAGATAACACACGAAAGATGTTGAAAATAGTTTATTTTGTTAAATACGTCGATGAAACGACTAGATTTAGACAAACAATAATTGTTATGCTGCCCTTAATGTCCTAATAAAATATACACGCTTGTTATAATTGCATTAATAACTGCAATATATAAATATAAACCAGGTAAATAAAGGAACTACCAAACATATATTACAACAAAAATAAAGGAAAAAAACTATTTAAAATAATTTTAGGGAACTTATTGACGAAATTTGAAATAAAGACGAATATAAAATCAACAGTTAATTTAATGTAGACAGCAAAGTTCGTACGTTGCTTATCATTATTTAAGCAAGTTATAATTATTATTTCCAGAAACAAATATACCTAAACTTTGACGTCACTGTGATTAGAATGTTTAAAGAATAATTATTTGTATTCTACTAAAAATCTGCCAACGTTTAGACTTAATTCAAATAAGTTATGGAGTGAAGTTAATGGCACGACAACTGTCAAGCAAGTTGCGAGGTTACTTATGTGGCATCAACACATGGGATATGCTAATAGCGTAGAATCGCAAACAAAAGACGCACGTCCACGAAGTGAGCAGCGAACAAGGGTCGACGTCGTCCGTCATCTATGCAACTCGACGTGAGGCAAGTGGCACTGGCAACACAATCCACAGGGCGCAGTAGCTGCTACATAGGTTGTGTGGCGGCGGCACGCCAGTGTCACTCAGAGCGTCGAGCCGTCCGCGCATATAATAAACATATGTCCCATACGACAGCGTGTTTCAAATAGAACTATTTCGACACACCACTCGCTTGCGAAAGTCTGCGCAATGATATACAAGTGAGAGCCGACATCAGACGTCAGGGTAACGCTCATCGCGCACGGTGAGCCAGTTTGCCCAAGAGACATTCGAAACTTGCCAGTTGTGAGGGACGGGGGGCGCGCGACGCCGTCGAGTCGCACACGCGGGACCAAAGTTACTACATAGTTACTTATTGTGAGAGCCACGGAAACCAATTTTTAATGTGTCAAGTCAGTATAGCATATTGCTGCTACGTGAGATTGGTGAGCGCTTCGAGCAGGAACTACAAGGTTATGCAAATGAGTTCTGAACGTTTCTATATCAGGGGTAATCAAAAGACCATTCACAATTTTAATAAACTTTAACGTTTCCTTTTACCGCACGGTATTTTTAGTGATTATCTATCTTTTTTTCTTACTTAAATTATCTTTCGGTATTGCGATCGCTAATTGCTAATTACTGTGGAAGTCGAGTGATAAGGAGTGGTGGTGACTGAAAGCGCGTGCGAGTTGAAATCAAAGCTGCTCCAGCAGGCGACGACAATGGCGGCCCAGCAAGAGGAGTCTCTGCTCTCGCGTTGCGAAATTCCTATCATTGATCTGGCACATATAGGTAAGCACACCTTTTGATAACCATTCCTAAGGCATCATGGTCTTTATATACCATACAGCAGACGACATCTAATTATAATGTTATAACTATTATTGGCAATTTATTACGGGCAGCTTCATTACTATGTTAAATAAAGTGTAATTTCTTAGAATTTAATTATATTATTATTACAATTTGTTGTAATATCGTCAAAGTTATGGATAGCTATTTCCCAAATAAGTTAATACAGGTAGATGTTATTAACTAAGAACGGAATTTTTTGAAAGACAACGTTTACACAAAGAAGTTTATTTACCTGAGTTGAGCCGGTCCCTATTTTATTTAGTTCTGGGATCGTCCCGTTGCGCGCCGCCAAAACGACAGCTGAACGTGGATGCTTTATTTGCTGTCATTAAATAGTCTTTGCATCCCGCTCTCCGAGTTCAAAGACCGGGCTCGAAGACACGTTAGTTGCAGTTCATCCACCTAATTCCCTAATACTTAAATCAATGCATCCATATGTCGCAATTCGTTTATGGTTGTACAAATTATAAACAAAGGCCGTAATTTACTGGAAAGATGAGTAAGGCTCCCATAAATACCATTTAGTATGTCGCAATGTATATTAACTATACTATTTACGGATCCGATCGTCGCGTCGCTTTGTTGGTTGTCCAGGAATTCCTGCGACAAGTGGGGTTTACAAACGACATCTGAATCATAATTTCAATGCGTGATTTTGATAAACACGAGTATCAAATTAACAAGTTAATCCTTGGAATAAAACTTGAAATAAAAAACAATTTTAATACACGTTTATAATTTCATAAACAGCACGTATTTTAAAATGAATCTATCACACCAATATTGTTTTTTTTTCGAAATGACTACGCTATTGACCCATCAAGGTCTTAACAGCTTCACCGGACCACCGATACCAATATTGGGTAACAAAATCTAAGTGGTTCAGTATGAACATTCTAGCAATCCTGTATGACAACTCTTTTATTATAAATTCCAATTTTGCACGCATAATCTAGCGTTTTTTTATACGTTCATGTCTTCTTAATTTAGTTTTAATAATATCATTATTAAGGTTCTTCACTAAAATGTCGTGATTTACCTCATTGTCACAGTAATAAAGAGTTCTTAGAAATGAACCGTTCAACAAGGTGACACATCTCTAAACATTCTCGAAGTCATTCAAAAGAATCCTATTCTAAATATTTAATTTTTTTTTGAAATATTTGTCATAGATGAATATTATTCTAGGTGCTAATATGATATAAAAATTATCCTTTTAAATCTCATTGACGTCGAGTTATTAAATTCCGCATTAATAGTGTCACGCTGATGCTAATGCGGAAACGTTACGTCTGAGTTTTGAACGAAAATATACATAAACTTACTTCTTGTATAAATCTATATAATTGAATTCACTAGCAGAAGTATTTTTACGTCACTGTTTATGAAATGAAAAATTAAACCTCAATGCTTCGACGTATTTATCAAGCCGTTCCCTTACTTTGTTATTTTTTTTTTATCCAGGGGAAATCCTACATGGGATACCCTCCCACTGTCAGGGGACAGTGAGAGGGTTATGCCGGACTCCCACCGGCTAAAACCCCTGGGCCGCTTGTGCGCGTAATTGGACCAGAGTCGAGGGTTGACGGTGAGCATGTACTCCTTCTAAACTCTGGTCGCGCGCTATGGTCACCCGTTGATGTTAAGACGGGGGCCTACACCTTGAGAGAGGACAAGAAATTCCCCCCTCTTCCTCTTCTTCTCGAAGCTGCGGCTGCGGCAAGCCGTGCTTCGCCTACACGGGAGCTCCTTACGCGGCGACAGACACCCCCGCATCTATCGCCTGGAGTTTAACTAGGGAGGCCTCTGATGGTAGTAGCCTCCCCCCCCCTTCGTCTTCTGCGGCCAGTCCTCCCGCGACGGACAGCAGGAGCGTCGACAGCCCTCTCGCGCTCTCTTTCTTCGTCTTCCTTCTGTGAGAGAACGTTCTGACAGAAGGTGACGACGGCGTTCCATGCCCTCTCTCCACCTACCATGGAACGAATCACAGCCGGCAGAGAGAGGTCATCACCAACAACCGCGACGAGCTCGCGACGCTTCTCTGTCCACGCCGGACATTCCTCCAAGACGTTTACTTTGTTACTTAAAATAATTTCATACAAATGTTATTTTCCAAAGTTATCTATTCTCTCTGCTTACCTTTATATTATTTATTCAAATTAATTAATCACTTTTTATTAACAATATAATTATCACTTTTTTAAACAAAAAAATAAGTCATAAGAACCAGAAAAGACAAAATTTTAATTACACTGATTCGCGAAATAGTTCAAACAAAAAGCGACCTACATCAATTATTATATTTGCAAGTCTGCACATAAGATTTACATTTTATACTGAAAGTTCTAGTTTCTAAGAAAATTGATCACATACAAATATTATGGGTGCAAAAAGAAACTTTCTTCTTTTGAATTCAGTCAGTAGACAGTACAAAATATTCAATAGCAAACATATATACACACTATACACATATATAATATACACTATAAAAAGAGAGAACCTCCTTTCTTTGAATTCAGTTAATAAATTAAACCTAAATACAAACAGGATTTTTTTGGGATTTCATATCCTAAAACTATTAGTATTTTTAGCTTCAAAATTCAATCACCTTTTGCGTTTTGGGGCGTGTTCAATGAGTTATTATTATAAAATCAAACACTGACTTTGCAACCGAAACTTTTTATGTCCACTTTTGTCGAGGAAAAATTTGTATCTACAAGGACAACGAACATGTCGCTGTTTTTAAAAAAGGCCAGAGACAATGTTCTATGGCCAGTACGCTACAGCGTTATACCCAACTATGTAACCTAGTTACTGATGCATACAAAAATCCAAGATGCACACTCAATGTTTCAAGAGCCTCCGCATAAAATGTGCACACAGTTGAAAATTACGCACTCATTTCAAATAGTCTCGCGTCGCTTGCGTCCTTGTAAAAACAACTTTAAATCATTCGGGTAAAGTTGAATTCGCAAAATCATAAGTTTACCGCATAACTATATCCACGTATATATATTGGCGAGTGTTTGCGGACGATTTTAAGCGCTACTTTTATTGGAGACTGTGCGTCTTGGGTTTTTATATGTCTATGAACCTAGTGTTCAAAATGTTGTGTCATGCGTTAAAAAGCTCAACAGATAAACAGATGCATATATATATGGTAAAAAGCAACGTACAGTTACGTAAATTTCCATATGCATACTTGAGTACATCGTAAAATCGTAGCAAAGTTAACGTGTGCGCTTTCAAGATGTGGTCAAACGAGATGCCTGGCATAATTCACTGTAATACTCTTATCCTACTGTAAAGCGATCCTTATACACATAAAACCCTGTTATAATAACTCTGTAAGATATGTCGCCTTCAGTTATTAGAGGCATTTACGGTAGTAATTGTGAAGAGCCTGCGAATTGGCAACTACGAATACCGAACATACAATCTGTAATCTTCGAATTTCTTGGAATTGAACTACCTACTATTGATCAATGATATTATAACTAAAAAGCTGTAAATACTTATATGATATTTTGACAAAACAAATGGCACGATAACGCACACATACATAAAGTATAAAGTAATATTGTAACGCCACACTGTCTTAGATAAAATGTGGAAGTAAGATGGCATGTTCTCAATATCGGCGGTGAAAAAGAAATAGTTAACGTTGCTTAGATACGGGCGGATTGACGGGACAGCCGTCAAAAATAAGCTAGTTAGCTAAGCTTTAACACGGCGCTGTCGAAGCATTTATGACGTATCTACTGTTTTTTGGTTATAATATTATTGACTATTAGTCACATAAAACTGGATGAAGTGCGTACTTAATACAACTGTTCTATTGAATCAGTAAAAATGCACCTTATAAATGCCAAAATATTAAGATTTTTAATACCATTCTTTATTATTACATTTAATTATATTTCATAGCTTAATTAAATCCATCTTAATATGAATTATCGGAGTTCTATCTGTATAACAATTTATCACAACATTATTGAGTATTTTTATCAAAACATATTTGTTATTAACAAATAACCGTTAAGCTGGCACTAAGATATTTAGCAATACTTGAAGGTCATCACTTATTGTCACCGCACACAGATAAGATACGAGTGAAGTCTTAACGCGAAACATTATCAATTTTTTTTTTGTTATTGATAAAAATATGCTTTTTATATTTTATTTATTCGTTCCTTTCAAGTATTTTACATTCAACCAATAGTTGCTTAAAAGAAAAGTAACAATGAAGCCGAATTAGCGTATTGGCACTGATGGCAAAAGTCACAGAACGTCCTCGTACGTGTCGTCAACCCTCCAACTATATACGCAATTATAACAACCAATAAATTTTACTCTTACCATCAGTAAATTATAGAGGGTTCTAGAATATCTTAGAAAAAAATAGTATATATATAGATGTACTCATTTATTTTATTCGTACAGTCCATCTAATTATCAGCAGACCCTGCAAACCATGCCTGTCTCAGAGAAACTCTTTAACCGCAATTCTAAACAAGTACCGATAACATACCACGACCAAGTCTAGAACTCCTTAAACGTTAACTGTTGGCAACCATAATATAACAAAGCAACAGAAATAAGTACAACCTTAGACGAGTACTATCACATATAATACGCACTATAACTATAAATAACTCTGTATGAATCATTTTGATAAACTAATTCAAATTTTCCCTGTATTCGTCTTTACATGAATATTCTTAAAACAATGAATCAAAAACTCATTCATAAAAATGTATAAAGGCAGTGCCAAAAGTATGATACATGCAAACCTAATATACTTACATTCTTCATTATATTCTTACTAATGAGTTTGTCACACTCTTGGCTTCCGACCACTGACCTACATACGCGCTCGTTCATAATATGTTTTGACAATATGTGAACAAAAAAAATCAACTGTTAATTACACCGTACGGGATCATATGGTTTATGCGTGGGTTAGTTTATAAAAGGCGATGTTTAATTATTTACAATCAACTCGTGTAGTTACAGCTAAATGGAAACTGGAAACTACGTAGGATTCCTTTGAAGCAGATAATGTGTATAGTGGATCACGTTTCAGATATCAAAAACATGATATATGAAATCGAATTTTTAATAGTAGATTATTTGTTATATTACATTCATTTGATACAAGTCTGTGACTTTGTTGTTAGAAATCATTTTGGGATTTCGTCAGAACTACATTTTAAGATCGTGGGCTGTCTCTTATTCTTTCGCCAGCTTATACACGCAATTTCGTCATCGTTAGTAATTATCTTAACAATATATTTTATGCACAGAGGAAAAAAAATGAAAGCAAACATATACTTTGGTTACAATGTTTTTTTGTAAACAAGGTTATTAGTTTACATATCGTTGAGAGCGTAGCGGTTCCAAAAGTCGAAGTTTCTTAAAATCTAAATTTAAAGTGAAGATATTGTTTTTTTTTTCGAATTGTCTACGCTATTGACCCAGCAAGGTCTTAACAGCTTCACCGGACTACCTTAAGATATTGTGGTATTTTGACGTGATAGAGTCTTATAAATCGATGAACGCCGGCTGCACGTACGAATAAAGGTGATTCATTGTCACGTTCCGCCTGAGCCGCAAGTCTAACCTAACCTAACCAAAGCGAGACAAAAGAGCAGGATGGCGAATATTCGGTGAACGCGGTGCATTTAAAATGAGAAACCCTTATTTGTTTCCGAATCAAGATACGATATGTTGAGTATACTATTAATTATTGACATAAAATTACCTTTACCCTCGGATTTGATTACGTTAGCATAGAGTTAACTTTTTCATCGGGAAAACCTATTTTTATGGATGAAAATGTATTATGTGCTTTTCTGTACACCTGACACCGTGTATGCAAAATTTCACTATAAGAGCTTCAGTAGTTAACAAACTCACTTTTGAATTTATAATATTAGTCAGTAGTGATAATAACTGAAATAGAACTATTTTACTGTATATAATTATTCAACAGTCCGTTCTTGCATAATTCTTTTTTTTGTCTTCGTAAACTTAAAAAATAATCAATCTAGGAGATAAATATACCTCATGATTTTGTGAAATAAAATTAAAATCACGTCTATATCATCGGATATTGTGATAGCGCTAATATATATAGTTGACTGACGCAGAATAATTTCCATACGATTTCACAGTAATACGATGACCGTAACGCCTACGTCAGATATCACGTTTCCCCCCAGTGGTACCCGTCACAGCAATTACATACGTATAGCGTTTATTCACACGAGAAAATTAAATTTACAATCGATCAATCAAACATATTCCATCCGTATACGGAAATATTACTAACTTAATCCCGGGACCGCGCAAAACCATAACCGTGTTATAACATAAAAGTTAAATACGTGTTTAATACTAGCTTGAAAGGTACTTTCGCATTAAATGCACCACGTTCACCGACCGCTGCCATGACAAACTCGTGTTATCCTTTTTTACGAAATTTCATACGACATTTAATACGAAAGTACCCAAACTTTTATAAAGCAAGTATTCAATACGTATTTAACTTTTTTGTAGTAACACCGTAAGAGTTTAAGGTCCATACAAACGAATATAGACTTTATGATGCACTGGTCATTAGACTGTTAGCAGCATAAAAAAACCGTATTTATTGCAAAATTTGCAAAACTTGAACAATAACAAACGATGTAGTGTAGAATTATAATTTTAAGAAATTGGCTTGATATTTAAAACCATAATCCGCCATTTTTAAATCTGGGGCTTAAAAAATCAGCCGAGAGATTAATGATGATCATCATCTAAGTCCTTTTATTTACCGCTGACAACGTGTATCTAAATTCCCTTGGTATGGATGAGAGAAGTTGAGGCGTGAAAGCTTAAAAAACAAAAGAATTCACATTCGCAGTTATAATATTAGAGACGTATAGAGGAGAAGACTTAAAAAAATTTATGCATAAGTATAATTTCATTAAAAAAAAAAATGAAAACAATGTTATGTTTACTTCCCCTCCAATGCGCGCGCACCACACCGCTTGACCGATTTCTTCATGGCAAAGCAACATTTTGCTGAACAAATGGTATTTATAAAAATCATAAATTCTTTAATAACTGTATATTAACAGAACATGATTTTTTTTAGATAAAGATTCACTTTCTAAAAAATAAAGCTAAGAAACATAAATGAAATCTATCCAACAGTTTTATCAGACCTTTATAATTTTATTCTACTATAAAATCTACCTAAGACTCAGTCCATAGGTAATGTTTATAATTTGAGAGATTGTCATTATGAAGCCATACTGGCCATTTAACCATTGTTTTTTCTTCCAATTTTAATATAGGTATTCGTAATTAGTTATAGGTGCACAAAGATATTACGAATTTCAAATTTAGAACCCTTTTTTTATAATTAATACTTAAACAGTAGTATTTGTATCTATCATTTGTTTGTAAATGGAACGTTTTTAATAATGAGATCGAATTGAACGAATGCTATTCAGAGTTGCTTGCATAATAAACTTAAATCAGATGTTTAGCTAGAGACCGTTTGGAGACGCTTCTGTAATAAAGTATTTTAAACGTGACTTCAACTAAATTTTAAATTATAGACACTGCTTGATAAAACTCGTGTTATACCCGTGTTCATTTTTGATTTTGTAATAAGACCGTACGTGTCTAAGATGTAAAACATACAATAAGCGTATGCAGTAGTTTTTGAGTGATGCGCGCACAATTACGGTCCGCTAACTAAGTAATATTATAAAGAGGTAAAATTTGTGAGTTTGTGACTTTGTAGGTGGTAATCTCAGGAACTACTAGTCCGATTTGAAAAATTCTTTCAGTTTTATATAGCTCATTTATCGAGAAATGTTAAAGACTATATATCATCACACTTAGACCAATAAGAGCGGAGCACCATTGAAAAATGTTTCAAAATTCCTCTTGATAGCTTCCGCTGTGTGTAAGCATTAAACCACCGTAACTATTACTACGCGGGCGAAGTCGCGAGCAGTGGCTAGTCATATATATACATAATTTAATACTACATAATTTATCTGATATTTTTAAAGTCAACCTAAATAAAATACATGCAATTTTTATATCGCCAACATTATTTTCAGTAAAATAAAAAAAAAAAACATGCAAGTATTTGGTACAACGATCGGTGATCCGTTTACAAACTGTTGTGCGCAAAAGTTTCGTCATCAAGAAACCGTAACACGCCGCTATTTCCACGAAATATCTTGAACTCGTTTCTCTTACCATTTTTATCTTTCTGTAACGAACTGCAAGTGGTTCACCGTATGAATTCAGTTATCCGGTCAAAATCTTGTTTGCTCAGTATCGAGACAAACATCACAATTCGCAAATAAGATTTTCTAAATTACCTTATCCATATTATATTTACGCTGTAGTTCCTTTGAGCCTTAAGACTACTAAACGTATTAACGGTTCGGTGCAGAATTCCTCGTACATAATTACTACGTTTTTTATTCGGAAGCCTATATTTTTTTTTTCGATCTGACTACGCTATTGACCCACCAAGGTCTTAACAGCTTCACCGGACTAAATTCGAACGCCTATTAGCATACTAAAAGTAAAGACTACATTAAAACTGAAAAGTATAAAAAGTACACACGATTGTATAGAAATAAAGAAATAACGCTCAATTTTTTATGCCAAACTGAACGATATGTAGTGAGACGGTAGATAAAGAATTTTGTTAAAATTATAATTCGTTTTTTATTTAACTTGCTCATATAATCTAATTTTGTGTGTAAATAAGTATTCAATAAAACGAAGTAAGTATCAGTATAGAAACTAGTATTAAAATAAAATAGATGTTTTCTTTTCTTTTATCAATGTTGCCTGCAGACATTTCTACATTGTATAATGAGACAAAACGGTCTATGAAATGTGAAAAAGTAATAGACACACGCAGTTTAAAAATATATCATATATAAATCACATTTTAATTTAATAGGTACAATGGATAAACCTTGATAAATGTTTAAAATTAATTTAATAGTTTTTATTGTCAGTTTTCCAACTTTAACATAGAGAACTGACTGAAAAAATAGATTATACAATCTCATATATGTATTATTATAATAAATAGTTATTACTCCATAAAGTTCGTAAATTAAAACGTGTCGATTTCGATATTTCAACTAAATTAATCAATAAGAAAATAACACGTTTCAAAAACAATTTCTGTGAAATAATAAATGTATTTATCGTCACTTCGACGATAATAACAATAGTATTTATTCAAAATTACAAAGAACAGTATTTTAAATTGTATTTAGACAGTTCACCTTTAAGAATTAAATAAATACCATGTGCAAATATCTCTTCTGTAGCATTTTGATAAGTAGGGTCAAGGCAAAGACGTTCATAACGTTTGACTTGTTTTTAAGAAAATACTAAATAACAAAAGAAAAATTCTCAGTAATATGGTTCTGCAAAATTTAAAAGGATTAAAATAACAATCTACTTAAATGAAACTGGTGTGTAGCAATACTTACGGTGTTGTTACAAAAAAGTTTTCTTCACGACTTCACGTCGGTTTTCAGTGGGAGGGTGGTACTACCCCGAGCAAGCAGAGCCATTCATGCTGAAACCAGTTATAGCTTCAACGTGGCTCTACCACCTTGAAATAATAAACAGCGTGACGTTGAAATATTAGTACTCAAGTTCAGCGTGATGTTAAATCGCAAATTGTAATATACTGAGATTTATCTTCATGTTTGGAATCTTTTGATTCGAAATTAAGTAAACATTTAGTTTTATTAAGACGTTCGCCGCTTGTAAAAGATGTTATTCAACTTTTTGCTGGCTAAGAGATTGTAAAAACATTAGGTACAGAAAACAGGTATCTCTACTCAGACAGCATTCATTTATGTATCCGTATATCAAAATGATGTATAAAAATTTATCAACGTAAAAACATCGATTGATTCTAAGTCCAACATAACAGGGTTCATCATTTCGAATCCTAGTGAATGGATCTAGCAAAGTAGAAGTTTCAACAAAAACATTACAGAGTAAAAGTAGTGTTATATAACAAAAAAAAAACGCAAGTTAAAACACACGTGAAAAATAAAGGAAAAGAAAACACAGAAGAAGCTTATTTAGTTTTGAATATGAGAGTTGTTGAGGTATGTATGTTTGGTACACATATATGTTTCAATAACTCATATAAGTATGAATATGTAGCAAAGGTTAGCTCAGATAGGTCGCGAATTGCATGTATCAGGCAACAGCGCAAGCCAAGATGTGCCGTGCACCCTTCAGCTAGTTGTCAAAATAAAATCGGCTTAGTGCCTTAAGCGCTCGCCTTAGTAGTCCGGTAAAGTTGTTAAGATCTTGCTAGGTCAATAGAGTAGTCACTTCAAGAAAGAAAAATGTTAAATATGAACATAAACACAAACTCATCTTCGACTAGTTGGTTACAACTTCATTTATGTAATATAATGTTTGGCCGTATATTGAATTACGTATTATTAAAATAATAAACATTTTATGATATTTATTATGTCCTATTCAGATGCATATAGTATTTACTAAATAATATAGTGGTTTCGCAGGAACTCGTAAAGTGGCTTTGTTGAGTGCAAAAATACAAAGTGCAAATTTTAATTTATTTGTATAATATAATTTAAAAAGCAAATCGATTCTAACGCGTTTTAGCATTACTAAAGTCGCCTAATTAAGTATAGGAAGCTCATATGTTCTCTATTTTAATTGATCAATTATTAAGTATACTCACATAAACATAATACCATTATTTTTATAGAAATTATTGATAATACTGACTATAAAAACACTTTTTTACGGATTTCTTGTTGCTAAAATTTTAAAAGAAAAATAATATGATTAGTAATGTATTTACCATTTCTTAAGAAAGAAATTGTAATGAATTTCATATTTAATGTTATTGTTTAGCTTTTATAGTCCTTGACTATCTTTTTTAAGAAATGCTTCTCTTTTAAGAAAAGGGAGATTCTCAATTCGTCTGTATTTTTTTTTTATGTTTGTTACTTTGGACTGGGTGAACCGATTTTGATGATTCTTTTTTTATTTTAAAGCTGGTGCTTCCCGTGTGGTCCATTTAGTTCTGACAAAACCGTATAAGTGTTAAATTTGCATTAAGTATGTACACGACAAATAAACGAATAACTCAATATCACGCCAACCGATTTCGATGATTCATTTTTTAGTGGAAATGATGTACTTCAAGGGTAGTTTGGTTAGGTTCTGATTATGGGATCCGTGACAAAATAACACAACTTTCACGAAACAAGCCTACTCCTTTCTTAAGGTCCGGCAACGCATCTGTGATTCCTCTCGTGTCGCAGGTGTCCATGGGCGGCGGTGATCACTTACCATCAGGTGACCCGCATGTTTTAGTAAAATATATTTATGTACACTAAAAATGGAAAAATAAAGTAGATTAAAAAAAAGAATTAACCGACTTCAATATTAATCAAAAAATATTGAAGTCGGTTATTTCTTTTTTGTTTTTAATTTACTTTATTGACCATTGGATATAACTGTCAGTTCGAGTTTGCGCATAATATTGTCAAAAGTTTAAAACAAAACCAGGTTAATATATTATTATAGGAATAAATTGACATTTATTTATCCTTAAGTCGTCTCGGTTTTATACATATAATATTGATTGGTAAATTTGTGTTCTGCGTAGCTATATATTCACAGAGATGAAAAATTTTGACCAAGTCTATGATTAAAATGATAGAAATAATTATTGCTCTCTGCTCTCGTTCTAATCATGATCGACGATGATGATGATGATGATGATTGGTCAACATAATAATAATATAACCTAAGAAAACAATCGAGAAAAGATAAAAGTAAATCATTTTGTAATTTTAGAAAATTATTTAGTAAGTAGATAATTAATTATTTAGATAAATCAGTAATTTCCTTGTTGTCTAATAAGAGAGATTATTCTAAATAAACATGATAAATCAAGAATTATGTTAAACCCCGTTTGACTAAGAAAAAAAATTATTTAATAAATCCATATCGCTCTAATACATTTGCAATTTGTTTCTAGGCTTGCCAATATATTATACGACCACTAACTTAGTGCTATTGTTCTCGAAACTATTGCTGTTAAATGTTCATCTGACGTATGTTGTCATTGTATACGAACGAATGCCATACCATCTGTGTACACGAAATTTGCCAACACTTCATACGGTACATGTTTGCCAATCGTCAACGTCATCGCGAACAAAGCGTATTTAATTATCATTGTACACTCTATATTAAGTTATCATATATAAGTTATAACGAATACTATACATCTATTTTAAGCCTGTTGAATAAGATATAAAACTTGTATTATAAAAAGCAACTGATAAAGAAACAATAAATATACAAATTAGCGTACTCGTATTTTGTAGACAAGTGACTAAGAAGCGTGAAAACTTCTAATGTTAGAAACGTTCGATAAAGTTTCTTTTTCAATAAATTGTAACACGAAATACCTATTTTTTGTTTTTGAAAGATGATCTAGTTTATATAATGCGGTGATCCCACGGGAACCGGTGTTTTCAACAGTCTACCCGACGCAATGCTAACCTCCACCACTTTTTCTCACACAAAAAATTGCCTGTAGTCCAGTGAAGCTGTTAAGATTTTACTAGGTCGATCGCGTAGTTAATTAGAAAAAAAAGATGCCGATCAGAATTTCAAAGCCCACTCATAAGTAGTATCACTTCAATATATATGACTAGCCTCTGCCCGTGATTTCGTTCGCGTGGAATAGAGCAGAAGCTCTTAAAAGAAAAAAAAAAACGATTTTGAAACATTTTCCACTTATGCTCCGGTTCTATTAGCCTTAACGTGATGATATATATATATATATATATAACCTTCCTCGATAAATGAGCTATACATCGCTGTAAGAATTATTCAAATCGGACCAGTAGTTCCAGAGATTACACCCTACAACGTCACAACATCACAAACTTCACCGCTTTATAATATAAGTATAGATTAAATATAGTATATATGAATTATAATATTTTCTATAATTCCAATAATTTAGATCATTTCAATCAAATGTCTTGATTTTATGTGTATTAAGATCTGCTATCAATCAAAGCAATGCATTTGCAATTACTTCCCAATTCGCTGAACATCAAGTACCATATCAATGCAGTCGATGCGTTACTTCAATCTGATTTACATGCGGTTTATTAAAGAAGCACGTGAACTCATGATCAAGTCCTCGTGAACGTTTACCTACTTGTCTTTGATAATATAAATCACGAGATATCCTATAATGAAAGTTTATAAACAAATATTATTGCTTTAAATAACCTTGAAGCGTTTAAGTAGCGAGTTCAAGACAACATTTCTTTAGTTTCCAAACAGAAATTCAATGTATCTTTCTAAATAAAAACTGCTTTTATATGTCAATAATTAATATCTGATTATAAATATAATATGATTCTACGTTACGATCTCCCCTAATATTAGATAATGAACTGTTATAATTGAGTTTTTGGCGGGATTTCCGACTATTATCTACTGGATTTTTTTTATTTTATTCATAATCGTGTGTTAACTGACTTTATACTTTGTAGTATAGTGGTGTTTTACGTAATACAGTTCGGTTATTGTGCATAAGCGAAGTGGATGGAAAACAATACCTCGGACCATGACTTCAGAGATTCAATAAAAACTCCCTGGAAAGTTTTAACAACAGAGCCACCATCTTGTTCAGACATTGAAATAATCACACGACCCTTATTGTGTAAAATTTATTGAAACAAAACATTGACATTGGCAAATGCTTCTGCAGAGCTACAACAAGAAAAAGCAAGAAAGAAACTGTTATAATTTTTAACAGTTTCGCTAAGTTTCCCAAATTCAATTATATTATATACTGCAACAGTCCACAATTTATATTAGTTTTAAAATGAAATTTGTATAGGTTTTTATTCTGATTTAAATTATTCATGCTTATGAATTTAAGTTTATAGTATATACTACAAACTATAAAATTACATGTAAAAATACCAACTTACCAAAAATGTAATAAAGTTAGATTGGTTGGAGGTTATATAAAGTTAGGTTATTTAGAGGTTTAACTCTTTGCTTACTCTCCCTATTTTTTCATTGTTATCTCAGATAAGTAACTCTATAATTCCTTTGTTATAACCATAGACAATATAAAGTGTTAGCGTTTACCTTTCACAGCTATACGGAGTGTTGGGAAAGTAAAGTTATTAGTGTCTCTCATTCATTGTCTGTGTCACCGATTACAGAACGAATGAGGTTAGACTAGACAAGTCTTTGCCGTTAGAGAAACCGCTTGTCTCTAGTCATTGTGCCAAAACCCAATTCAATCCAAGCCAATTAAAATACACCTAACTGTATTCTCATTCAGACACTCCAAATTGATAGTATAAAAAAATTGGTAATACCCGAACTCATCGGCGATTCATCGAAGCGAATGAAGGTTATTTACCTGCGTATAATATTTAAATACAATAGTTTTCCTGGAAGACAATCCCAAATATATTTTAAGCGTTGAGTGCAGAGACAATACCTTGAGCACTAAATTTTTGACAGTCAAATAGGACAAACAATACCGATACGGAAAGGATTAATTCGAATTATATTTTCTACCAGCTGTGCCCGCGACTTCGTCCGCGTGGAACCTAATGTATAAAACAATGATTAATAAAGTCATGTGAAGTATTAAGTCTAATTACTATATTCTTTTCTATCATACTTAAGTCGTGTCGTCATTAAAACTACAATAAATTTTGATAGCCCCAACTGATTTTAATGAAACAAAGACTATATATTACATGAAAATATGCTTTATCATTTTCTTAAAACGTTTTATGAACCCAATACTTTAACAGTGATGCGTATTCAAACAAACAGACAGACAGATATTTCTAAAAAGAATTGAAGTGTATATTATTTCTTATTCCTAAACACCTGCAACAATCCTTGTTACAACAATTTAAAAAGTACAGTAAAAGTATAGATTTGCCTTCTCTAGTACAGTACGTGATTATTAATTTGACACGTTGGAGAAACGGAGGAGATAGTCGGCTAAGTTCGGTTTTGTATATCGTTATCCTTGTCTATCGCAGTCTTTACTAATGCGTGATAGAGAGAATGCTTTATAAAATCGAAGCCAACCGATGTGAGTCGGATGTCTCACTCTTCTACCCGACGCGAAATCTAATGCCGGTTATCATATATTTATATAAAAGCTTGATTATAAAATTTGCAGATATAAGTGTTATTTCCTGTAACTCATCACTCCGTAGTGATAGACTATGTTTTATTGTTATTAAATTCCATATTGTAATATAGAACAAACGAACTCGAAGACGGTTTTAGTAAAACACAAGAATATCAAACATAAACATAAGAAAACAAAACACCTACAATTGAAATGTAAAATATAAATAACATTTATATACTAAAATAACTCACAAATAATCAAAGACACAATTCAATGCTGTCTAAAGTTACTTGAATAATAGATCGTAACAAAAACTAGTTGCCGTAAATAACTTAAAGTTATCGTCCAACAAGTCAAATGCAATCGGTGAACGGTAAGTGACTCCAAATAGATTTCACTTTCTATCCTTGTCAAGATTACCTTGGCAGTATGTTGGCAACATTAATAAAAACGTTATTAAAATAAATGTAAAAAAATTGAATATTAATATTTAAAATTTTCTACGAATTTATACTAATATTATAGTACTTACTATAAATCTCTATATCTCTATGTCTATATTATACCGCTAAAGAGTTTGGTTTGGCGCGCTAATCTCAGAAGCTCCGGGTCCGATTTGAAAAAATATTTCAATGTTAGGTAGCTCATTTGTCTAGGAAGGCCATAGGCTATACCATCACGCTAAGATCAATAGAAGCTCAGCACTAATGAAGAATGATTCATAATCGGGGTTACGTATATTTAATATTTTCACCTTCTACATAAACGAAGCCACGAGTTAAAGTTAGCGTTAGCCTAAAGTAACTATTCCACGTGAGAAAAGCCGCAGGCAGAAGCTAGTGTAATAATAAATTTATTAAATTAGTAGGTACATGCGTATCCAAGAAGGCACTGTTGATTTTCCTTAAATTTTGCACGGTTCTTTAGAACGTATAACATTCAAGGTGCCTTCTTAGAATTTATGTATGCTTCTGTTATGTATGTATGTTCAACCACAAGAGTAATATAAATATATTCAGTGTTATTACAAAAAAGTTAAATACGTATTGAATACTTGCTTTAAAAAGGTTACGTTTTAAATGCACCGCGCTCGCTAAATGTTCATCGTCTTGTTCTTTTGTCTCGGTTTGGTTAGGTTAAGTTAGACTTGCGGAAAAAGGATAACGCAAACCTGCCTCGGACGAGCGCGTTGCTTTTAGTACGAAACCTTTTTAAAGCAATTATTTAATAGATACCTATTTAACTGTTCTGTAATAACACCGATTATGTCTTACTAACTTGTAACTCGCCACTAGGGATTGTAGCTTCACAAATTAAATTACAAACGAATCTTGGTTACATTATTTAATATTGGATATGGAAAGAAAGAAGTAACAAAAAATAATATTGGATGAAAATATACGTTCGACTTTCCATTATATATTAACCTTTTTTTTCGAAATGTCTACGCTATTGACCCAGCAAGGTCTTAACAGCTTCACCGGACTACTAAGGCGAGCGCTTAAGGCACTCAGCCGATTTCATTATGGCAACCAGCTCAAGGGTGCACGGCACACCTCGGCTTGGCTGTTGCCTGTTGCATGCAAAATCGCGACTTATCTCAGCTAACCTAGCTAACTATTCATATGTGTATGAGTTGTTGAAACGTATATGTGTACCAAGCATACACGCCTCAACAACTCTATATATTTATTATCGGAAAATTGAAAATATTAACCTTTTATGTGAAAGACAAACAAGGTTGCATTAATTGAAATGTCAAATACACTTAAAAATGTTTAATGGCCGTAACTAATTGACAGCTGTTTCCAAAAATTGTAGGATTGAGAAACATTGACTGTTCTGATCGGCTTGCAGTCTTAATTACTCTTTCTGCTAGATACGATTAATTTAATTTTCAACTACTTGTCATAATTTTTAAGAGTTGTACCTAAATATTATAATTATATTTAATATTACTGTATTAGCTAACATATTTACCTCGCATTCTAATTATCCGATGTACTTTAATAAGATAATAAATGTCCATATATTATTCGAACTTGAAAATATTATCTACGGGAATTATTCATTGTATTGTTGTGACCTAATTCAATCAAAATTAGAACCCTCATAACAAAATGCGTTATCTCGAATACGATAAGCTGATAATAACTTGGATTTGCGACCGATAATACGAAACCAAACATACAGATAAACTATCTATAATAAGATAATGAATATAAGCGTTTCCAAGTAAATGCTTTATTTATTTATAAAATAAACAGGTAAAATAAAACAATATAGCTAGGCCTTCAAAATGTATCAATGTTGCTTTGAATTCCTTACTATAGACAGTAGTAATCTACTAAAGATTACCTGCAAAAATCTATACCCTTAACTCACACACTGGACTTAACTTTTTATGGTAGTCCGGTGAAGCTGTTAAGACCTTGCTGGGTCAATAGCGTAGTCATTTCGAAAAAAAAAAAAAATAACTTTTCAACGTAGGATTTTTTATTTAAATTTAAAAACTTAGATATCTATAAGCATAATTAAATAACAATTGGATATAATAGGAAAGCAAATGTAACGCATACATTGCTAATTTTTATGAATACTTACCATTTTTCTTTTTGAAGTATGTAAATATTAGTAGATATCTAATCCAAAAAAAATTGTACGTACACATATTCTTGTTAAATTTTTACTAGGTACGTTTTAACAAATCTGTTTATAAGTGAATTTTAAACCAGTTTTTAACAATTAAAAAGGAAATAAATAGAACACAAAGAATAACATCGCTGCCGGCCATGTTGCGCAGATTATACCGGTCCCTGTCGAAAAATTGGCATTTTAAGAAATAAGAATTATCAACATTATACCCGAAAGTATCCAATTTTCAGTTGCAAATTAGTAAAATTACAGACCATTATCTAATTGCCACCATCTTTGCACAATTGTTTGTTAGTATCCATTTTATAATTATATCTACTTGCAACAAAACTGTTTAATAAGTACCTACTTGAAGAATCACTGACGTTTGCAGAATAGTAAAATATAATGTTGCCATTTGTAAATATAATTAACATTAACGAATAATTTTTGGCCGGACCCTCATCTGTAATGTAGTGAATTTTATATTTTATTCATAACCTTGTGTTATTTGGTTTTATATTTTGTAATATTGGTGGTGTTTTATCTAATATTGTTCGGTTATTGTGTATAAGTGAAGTGGATGGGAAATAATGCCACGGAACATGAATTCTGGCTTGCCACAAAAACTCCCACGAAAGTCCTAACAAGACGGCCGCCATTTTGTAAGTTCATTGAAATTATTTAAATAACTTGTGATATCGTTACCCACTTGACAATGACAATAATAGTCTATACTAGAAGACTGGTTGCCAAAAATAAAATAGAAGAAGAACATTAACGATGAATTATTGGCGAGACCTTAATCTGTAATATAGTGAATTTTGTATTTTATTCATAATCTTGTGTTATTTGGCTCTATATTTGTAATATTGGTGGTGTTTTATCTAATATAGTTCGGTTATTGCGCATAACCGAAGTGAATGGTAAATAATAACATGGAGCGTAAATTCAGAGATGCCATAAAAACTCCATGAAAAGTTGTAACAAGGTGGCCACCCTCTTATTATAATACTAAAATTATCACAAGAAGCTTATATTATTATTACGTACTCGACAATGGCAGTAATAATCTAGTATATTAACTGCCAAAAAAAACTTTAGTGATGTATGCCAACTGTATAACTGTGTAAAGATAATACAATACTATTCGCATGAACATGTATTCCTTCTGCAGAGGCCAGAAAGACATAATAGTTAATTATGCAATACGAGCATAACAAGTACCTACATCGAATACGTTTGCAATATAATATGGTATTCATAACATAAGACAATGAACAAGTATTTCCAGTTAAAAAAATATGACACGGAGCAGCGCATTTACATTTTACATATATAAAATGTATATTAATACAAATATCTTCGTATTATAACTTCAATTTCAATAACCTACGCAAGAAATAAATTGCCAATAGAATTACTACTATACCTATTATTAAAACTATCGCAATTTAAGACCGTCAAAGAATAAAATATTTTTGAAGTTATACTTCTTTTGGCACGTTAATTACACACACATCTTTATATTGTCTATGGATGTCATCAATCTCTACTTTTATACTGTTTAAGGAAAAATTATGATAGTAAATTTTAAGACGCGCGCACACACTATCATGAAAAATCGCCACCCTGAAGTTAGCTATAGTCAACATTTTTATTAAATACCTTTTTTCTATTGTTAGTGTCGTTTTTTCTACAAACGTAGAACAAGGCGAAAAATAAAAATTTTGAAAAGATTTTTATCTTGTTGTGCCAAAAAAGTATAACTTCTAACGCGTATACATTAGTACATACAAAATTTATTTTTTCTATTAATATAAAATTCGTATCAACTAACAAAATTTGTCATAAAAATTAGAACATATTAATTGACACTAAAATACGTTTTTCTTATTCTTTTTTTTGTTCCAGGTAAGAGAACAACGTCTTAAATATTCATTTGTTTTTACAACGAAATATAAGGTAAATTATATTTATTTATTTTAATGCACTAACATTCCTTAATAATTTATTTACGTGGAAAATATTTAACAGCTTTACCACGATCATAGTCATATATAAATTTCGGTAAATACAACACCAAAATTACATTTTAGTATATTATAAAAGCCAAAATTTTTTGTCTGTCCGTGACACTACGAATAACTTTAAAACTACTGGATTTGCATATTAGCCTTATTTTTATATATTACTTTTATAAATATTAACCAAATCAATGCACTAAACAATTGCTTGGAATATAAATGATTAAATAGTGCTAATGCTGTATATACAGATATTATAGAACTGTTCTTTTATAAATGTAACGTATTTTGATACTTCACTATCGTCTAGAGTTGTTTTACTGGAAGTTTTATATACATATATTACAATTATAATAGGGTTTTACCTATGAAATTGCCATTCTGAAGTACTTGCCATTTCAAAACAAAATAATTATTGTTTGGCTAAGAATTCTAATTTAAAATTAATTTTATTTTAAAAACATTTTTTTTTTATTGAAGCACGACAAAATGACTGTACTATGCCTGATGTAAAGCATAGTACAATCCAAAAACATCGGCAACCACCGGTAGACAGATTATCCATCGCCGGTCGCCGCTGTCATGCCGGCCATAATGACGAAAGTCACCCTGTACTGGATATGCACAGGCTGATCCCGAAACGCGACACGCAGAAGCGAGTCACTATGACGGGTTTTTTCGCCATATACATGGTGGTTGCGACCCAGTCGGGCTGTAAAACCCTACCACCCCGCTATCGCCATTGCCTCGTTCGTTGATCAGCAGGGTGCACCACGTGCAGGTGAGGTTGGCTTGAGTGTCTCAAGTCTTAAGATGCTACTCGACACCCCTTACACCCCAAACATGGAATTCTTTTTCCAAAAGTAGTCATTTGTTTATTGATTGGTGTTACATTTTCATCGCATTTCAATCTTTTTGTCATCATGGATGCGGTAAAAATTCGGGTAATTATGGAATATAAGTACCGTCATCGCAACAACATGCGGCACGCAACATCAACGACGTTTATGGAGCTAACACTACAAACCAACGCACCACCTGTTATTGGTTTGCTCGCTTCCGTTCTGGGAATTTCGACCTGAAAAATGAACCTCGCGGTCGTCCGAAGACTTTGGTCGACAATAACGAATTAAAGGCGATTGTGGAAGCTGATGATACAGCTAGAACAAGGGAACAAGGGATCCATCACCTTGTTAGAATATTTTGACTTACATGACGCAATATTCAAGTGATCGCACGACGCTTGTTATATTGTTGAATACGTGACAATGGCAGTAATAATCGGAAAGATTGATTGCCAAAAATAAAGTTAAAAAAGTCGTTTAAATACCTATGACGTCACAATCCACCTATGCACAGCCGGGCTAAATCGCTAACATTATATAAATGAGAAATTACATAGAATAAAACGTTCAGAAGAATCTTAAGAGAAGTAGCCGCGTAGTAGGTATTTAAATAAATTACAATAATTTTAAATTCAACATTGCCAATTATTCATACATAATATTATCTTACATAAAAGTTCATAATATCATTAATTAAATCAGGAGTGACGTATCGCTTAATTGTAGTGTATATTTTATGATAAGTGAATTTAAATTTTATCTGTTTGTTGCTACGTCTGTTTCAATCGTTGGAAAACGGTTACGGAAACAGAAGCATTAGTTATTTACATTCCATTATCATATTTTCATCTGTAAATTCTACACGATTAAATATACGGTGGGTTTTTTATCTGAAGCAATATAGAAAGATCCCAAATGATGACACAGGGAATCTGTCTTGCGAGCCATTTTTTTTTCAAAGAAATATTGGCATAGACAATTTTATGGCTAAACGTGCATTGTACCTAAAATACTATTACAGTCAAAATCTGTTATAATGACATCGCAGAGACTATTAATATTAAGTCTTAACAACCGGTAATGTTTTTAAGATACTGCATTCAGCCGCGACCTTTGTTCTGGGTCAATATAACCGGCATGTTGTTCTAAACGATGTCGCTATAAACTGTTTTTGCTGTATTTTTAAGTAGCTGATACCCGCGACTTCGTCTGTTTTGTCCTGCACATGAAGACAAAACCGCTTGCCCCACTTCTCCACGACCAGAGAATATACATCGCCGAACGAATATACTGTATTAGGAGAAAGAAATCGAACAGCACAAATAATCAATTTGAATAAAGCTTTATATTCAACAAAATTAATTATATAGAAGTTAATAATATACATATATTATGTATTTGAGATTATTTACTAAGTTATCTCGTGAGATTACGAAGACTGGTAACATACATTCACATACGGTCATTTGATCTCAAACTAAATACAGAAATCGGACGTATAGGACGATACAGTTAGGAATTGATTAGTTTCGTAGTAAAGTTTACTATCATTGTACCAGATGCCAGTTATGATAAAATTACACATATATTCTGTATTAAGTCAACATATTAATTCATTAAAGACTATCAAACAAATCTAAAGCCAAAACTCAGATAGGTCGCGATTTTTGCAAAAAACAGGCGACGGCCCAAGCCGAGGTGTTCCGTGCACCCTTACATCCCAAATCGTCTGAGTACTTTTAGCGTTCGCCTCAATTAATTCGGTGAAGCTGTGAAGACCATTCCAGGTCAACAGCGTTTTCATTTGAAAAAAAAAACTAATCTAAATAATCTAATAAAAACTATAGAATTCATATGACGTTATAACATAACTATTTCTTAAGAATTGATTTTTATCTTCAAGAATTATTTCGAAATGAGCTACGACTGTTGTCAATATATTTCAACATTGAACTTTACTCACGATTGGGTTACGTATACTGAGTTATTATACATACACTACGTAGTACACAATAACTATCGTATTTAATAAGAAATAACTGACAAACTCAATTACTAATGTATTGATCGTCTTTGAATGTCTAAATACTCGTAACACATTATTATTAATAAACAGTTAAAGATATACATTTGTTGATATACGAATAGTCGATATAACACTTTAATGAAACTAACCTACGATTATTTCCTTCACAATTATTCATTAATACTGGTTTACATAACCTTAACGGTTAATATGAGACAATCGTAGCTGTCATAAGGTATGTTGTAATTACAAGTTGTCATAGTTATGTAACTGTGTATGTTTTTTTAAACTTAGTAATATGAACATTTTGTACTAAAAAGTTTTTGTTATAAAAATAATAAGACAGTGAACAAAATTATTTGGTGTATTTTACTTCTTCATAACTTCATGCTTATTTAGATCTAAATTTGGATAACTCTTAATGCTGTTACAAAGGATTAAGTTCGTTAAGCATTTATCAAATATAGTGGTAGAGCCACGCTGAAATTATTACTGAATTCAGCATGAATGGGTCGGCTCGGCCGTGGCAATACCACCCGACCCACAGAAAACCGACGTGAAGTAACAGTGCTTGCATTGTTGCGTTTCGTTCGCTCAGTGACTGCGCAAGAAGCCCACCTCCTCTCTCGCCCTCTTTATCAACGTATAAAATACCAACAATATTTGTACACTTTTCGCCAAAAGAACGCCAATACTATTGTTACTAAAATAATTAATTATGGGCGAAGTTCGACTAGTGGACGACCACTAGTTTCATTTATCTTATGTCAATTTATCATAAAACTATTTATACAAATTAAAAAATAACCTTTGAGAACAATTTATATCTGTGAATAGCAGAAATTGAATTTATTAATTACTCGATTAAATTAAATAAAGTTTATCGCGTTTAGTACCTAATGCTGAGAACTAATTAAATGTGTCGTGATTATCCTAAGTAATTTACCATTACCTTACAGTAAGAACTGTGTTTTATACTCTACAAACACTCGTACTAAAATACTTTGAATGTCTTTTTTTTATATAACTATCAGGTCTTTTTGATTTAGTAATAATAATAATAATATTGTACAAAATATAAATACTATTTTTTTAAATATGTTGCGAATACTATATGAAAATTTGTGAAGCAGCCTTGTTTCAAAGATAAAGTGAAGGTGTTACGATGATCAAATGTTCGTGTCAAGGTATTTACTAGTTGCCTACACTCGTTTACGTCAGTGCGTTACAGAGTTACCGCTTAAAGCAAGACGCTAAAACTTAATTTAAATTTCCTTGTAGCCTAGAACATTATTAATAAGCTTTTGTTCGCCATTTACGTCGCTTTAATATAAGTTTGGTATATCCCTCGATAACAGTACATTTTTTCTAGTAAATGAATCCTTATGGCCTTTTGTGTATTCCTGACAACGTGTATGCAGAATTTCACGTTGGACCGGTGAGTAGTCAACCTGTGATAGCATAACAAGACTCACTTTCGCATTTATAATAGTACCTGGACGACCAAACATTTTTAAATTAAAATAAATATTTAAAAAGGACGTTTTTTTTATGTAACTTGGATTCGAATTGGGGTTACACGGATTTTCGAAGTAACCAATTTCTATCTGAGGTATTTTTGTTTTGACAGCGGCGGCGAAATTTAACTTTATATTCTAGCTATATTTTTTCATTGCCTGAAATCTCAGTTTAAAAAGTTTTCTACGTATAAAATCTAGCTATATTTATTGTCCCCAAAACTACCTATGTACTAAATTTCACGGAAATAAATGACGCCATTTCGTAAATCCTGACTATATACAAATATAAAAATATACAAGAATTGCTCGTTTTTCGAATTATTACTTTACTTAGGATTTGTTCGAAATTCATATAATATGTTGTTTCAGAAGAGTGAATTAAAAAAATGTTTAATATCTATCTAATATATAAGCAACAAAAAATGATGTAGCTCTGAAAAAGGAAGAGTCTTATTTCAAACAATAGTTTTGTACATTTTACTTAATATTAACAGCAGTCAATGCAAATCTTGTCTAGAAAAAAGAAACATTTAAAGCTATTATTTCGCAAAGTATTTTGTATTTTATAAATAGCTTAACTTAACATTTGTCACCGATACTTTTTTATGAAGCCAACGCCATCTTTTCTCATTTCTGTATAAAGTATGGAGTTAATGGATATAGGATATAATCTATGGAGATTATATTATAAGCAAAGACTAAGCGCAAATTTTTGGCGGGATTTTGGTCTGTCGTGTACTGGATTTTATATTTTATTCACAATCTTGTGTTATTTGACTCTATATTTGGTAAAGTTGGTGTTGTCTTACGTAATATAAAAATTCTCAGATGTAAGGCATGTAATATTTCATGGATATTTTTCAAATATTTTTATTTATCAACCGAACTCCTACGTCTTTGACGCGATATATATATATATATATATATATATATATATATATATATGTATATATATATAAGAAAACATAAAGAGTTTAAAAAAAGTTTTATATTTTTATAAACTTCCATTTTAAATTAAGAACATAAAGAGCAATTTAATAAAAGTTTTTTTTTAAATAAAACTGCTGACTATTTGATTATTCTGTCAACTCTTAACTGGTCTAATAAAATTATGTTAAAATATACACTGATAGTACTGAACCTCAAGTTGATTGTTTTCACATAGATACTATGACGTCATAAAACCTTCGATTTTTCGATATAACCAATACCACTTAGTTCTACATTTTATTAAAAACTTTGGTAAGGTTATAATCTGAGATAAACAATTTTTTTTTTCATCTAACATCCTTGTACATATTAGAAATCGAAAAAAAAAAACGGATAACAATGAAACAAACTACCATCGTTTCCCGCGTTTTTTCTGTTCAATTTCCTACGATAAGCATTCACGTTATTCCATCACATGTTCTGTGTTATTAAAGTCCTTGGTTGATGTTTATCCAAATGGTATGAAAAGTAGTGCCTACATTATAAGTAGAATTAAATTAATTACATATCTATTCGTGGCTTATTTATTATTGCTCTTATTATGTTTATATTGTTTAATAAACATATTTAATTTACAGCAATAATTTATATTGTTATTCAGTTAAGATATCAAATCCTATCGACTAAAAGACCCCTTTTTTACAACATTCCGACTTCTTTATTTTTCCTCATTTGACATTCAATTTTTTTTTTATATAATTTAATACATATAAGTCTCAGTCATGTAATAATGAATAATCGTTGATACATCTTTGTGCTTCCATCCAAATCATCCGAGTTTGCAGAATCAAACAAAGTTTTCCTGCTTTTTACGACTTGCAAATCAATGTACACAAGTCGAATATATTTTATGAGGCACCTAATTTTTGTCTCGGGTTTGATGTATAGCCTTCACATGTATAGCATAGACTATTTGGAAAACTATTACATTTCTGAGAATAAAAATGAGCACTGATGAGCATTGAGGTGGTAGAGCCACGCTGAAACTATAACTGGTTTCAGCATGAATGGGTCGACTCACCCCCGGTACTGCCACCCGACCCACAGAAACTCCGACGTGAAGCAACAGTGCTTCCATTATTGCGTTTCTTACGGTCAGTGAAAGCGCCAAAGGACCACTTATCCTCCCCTACCCTCTCCTCTCACCTTTTTTTCTATTCCTCCCAAACACAGCCTGGCAAAGAACTTGCGACTCCTCTGGTATTGCTAGTGTCTATGGACGGCGGTGATCACTTAATATCAGGTGACACGCCTGTTCGTTTGCGTCTTATGATATTAAAATAGAGCACTGAAAAATTGAGTCATTAGTAAAAGTCATCTATTCTCACCAGACGTCATCGTCATGAGCATAGGACTAGATATATAACAGATTATTTAAATGACACTATAGCGACATTTTCATTGGTGGCTGACAAAAGCGATTTGAGAGAGGATCAGGAACTTGACTTATTGTATGGTGTTTTTCATATGATTGTTCAGTTTTAGGTATTACTTAGAGAAAACCACCGTAAATATGTGTAGTTATTGACTCCCGCCTTTACAATGCAGCGTCTATTGAATGTTATGACTTGGTTTTCCCTTTTATAGAAACACACAGTACAAGAATATTGTCTGATTTATGTAACTTAAAACAAAAACATCATAGTCACGCAGGTACGATTTATTTTTTTTCGAACAGTACCGCGAGCCGGAACAATAATTGTTTACGCTAACTATTCATATCGTGGTTACTATACATCTTACTATTAACGTAGATATCGGCAGCACGAACATTATAATCTCACTCAGGTAAATTCGACACAGTAAATTGTCTGTAGTTAAACATAAGATACTCTGTGGTAGAACAAAACATAAAATCATTCCTGAGTGAAATGAATGATTCGTTTAGAAATAGCTTTCATGGTATTTTATAAATGATTTACGGCACTTGAAAACTGAATTTTGTAAATATAATAACATATTCTTGCATTATAAGTAATAATTAATCATGATTAGTGAACAATTGAATTTCTATAACTTGTTATAACAGTATAAAAAGTGTTTTTATTTCCGAACGTAGCCATTTTAAGTGTAAACAATTCATGTTCTTTGTTTATTATTTCGTGTCGACTGTCGAGTCCTTTGTGGCGTCCATTTACAATTTATTTGATATTACGTTAATAATATGAGAACAAGAACGAGTTATGTTCAATTTTAAGTGATGGTGGAGTTTGTGGAAAAGTAAGTATTCATAATAACAGGGTTTTAATGCATTATTTTGTGTTTTTGAACTTTTATGTACTCATGAGTATATATTTTTTTCTAAAGATATGGCGAATTATCAAAACCGCAAAGTTTATCGCAAAGTCATCAATAGTGTCTACATTAATGGAAAGAGTTGACAAAAATGCTCTACAGTCAGCGCACCGGAGAATCTCGTAGTGAAAAAAAGTTGTGGAAAGTAAGTCCTAATTTCGTATTTTACTCTAAAAACTTGAAAGTATGTCTAAAGCCTTACCATCTTTCACTGCGTAACTATCTACAAAATAACTAATGTTGTGTTTTAGTGTCATGTTCATAACCTTTCAATTTGCTTTGTTTAAGGTTCGGAGTGATCTAAAAAACAATACAATGAGGAAGCGGGCCAAATAATAAGTTTGTAAAAGCAGCAAGTGGTAGACCAGCAATAAAGTTGTGTCTGACGGATATAGAAGATAAGGTGATGACATGGAAAGGTGTCCAAGCAGCCATTGGAATGCCTTTGGCTTGGTAAGTGTACTTTTATTTAAAATAAATTATATTATTTATCTATTATTCGATTCATAGTGGTTATTTTGCTTACATTCTTTCTCAATTATATACTTCACTTCATTGTCATAAATTAGTATCAACGTTTACCACTATTGGCCTTACAATATTACCTTTATTTTTATTATACTAGATAGAAATATTTAGATATATTATTATGAACTAAAGAGGTTTTGAAAGTAAAACAAAAGAAGTTAGGTTTTTTATACATCAAATTAATTTTATTATATCATTAAAACTAAGTAAAAAACTAACTAAGTTTAGGAAAATATATGTTGAAAATTATAAACTTTCAGATGCAGGAATCCTCTTCAGCAGACATAACTACCTCTGTGGCTAGTGAACCTCACACCTACATTTAATAATCCAATTACCAGAAACACACCACCATTCTTGGTAAGTTTTTAGTTGAAATTGTTAATAGAAAAGTGTGTTTATTTAATTCCTCTATCACGCTAGAATATCAACATTGTATAAATAATTATAAAAAAAAGAATTAATCACTTTAAAACATTAGGTGCATATATTTGTTTATTATCATGTTACTTGATGTTTTTTGTAAATATCTTTTTACAGGTGATGAGGATTTGAGCACCCCTTGCTCTAGTAAAGATCCAGGACCAATACCAGCACTACAGGTGGATGGAGTTTATGAAAGAAGCTTTAAAAGTGTTAAACAAGTATTTGAATGGGAAGTAAAACATGAGTAGTAGTCCGGTGAACCTGTTAAGACTTTGCTGGGTCAATAATAGCGTAGTCATTTCGAAAAAAAAAGTAAAACATGAGAATTAAAGGATTCCTCAAATAATAAATTACATTTATTATGATTACTTCATTAATTGTGAGTGTACCATAATTTACAATGAATATAATGTCTAACAAGTAGTAATACCAAAAAATGTAATTATATCAATATTAATAAAAATTTAATCACTACAAAAGTTTATATTATTTCTAAGCTATACCATGAGAATTAAGTCTACACAAGAATGAAACGATTTTGAAAGATTATGGTGTTTATTATAATTATGTAATTGTTTGACATAATCTAAAATACAATATATAAGTAATACAATAATAAATGTAACTATACAATACCAATAAAAGCTAAAATCAGTATAAATGTTTATATTATTCCTAAGCTACACTATGCGAATTAACTTGCATCTGCAAGTAATTTTCTTATTGCACGCCTTCTTATTAGATCACTATTATTATTATTTTATTATATATTATAGGTTGATCTTATTCATGTATAAGATCGCACTCATCTGCTTCATATACAACATATTGAATAACTATGTTATGTAAAACTCAACATGCTATAATTATTAGGTTTATATTAAAGAGTGCGATGCTTATTTAAACACAGACCTATTATTTAATCAACGTATCCATACATCCACATAGACCGGGTATTCCATATTTTCTAAAAAATCTGAAAAAGAAATTAATAAAATAAGTATAGAGAAAACAGGAAGACGAAGCGAAATAATACAAATAAGTATAATTTGTAATTTTGTATGCACCTTTGTTTTATGATGTTTCTTTCATCTGTTGAGGTAGGAAACTTTATAAATGCATTTGCTAGTTTGTTAAGTGCTGCAATAACTTGAATCACAAATCAACTCACACTTGTTTGCCCTAAGTGGTTACCCATTCCCATTAAACGTTGATAAGATCCTGTGGCAAAAAATGGGAGGGCACAAAAAACCTGAAACATTTCAATATTGTGTCAATATATTAGATACCTATTTATACCGAGTCTAGTAATTAAGTATTATTTTTATATATCTTAAGCTCTAGACTTATTCTTTTACTTGCTTTCAAATTTGTTTTGAAGTAGATTTCTTGGCATATATATTTGAAAGCTCTTTTGCTGTAGTCTGTATTGTTTTATAAATTCCGACTCCGATTCATTCATATGATCTTCTATTTTCCAAAGAAAAACCCGTTGAGTAATAACCACTACAAGCATAAATTAAATAATTAAATTCCTTGTGCGCCTATAATACTAAAATAAGAATAACAACCTACTATTCATTAATAACAGATAATTTCAATCTTGATTCATCATTTACCGCTAGATTTAAATAGACGAGTAGTCGTATTAAATCAAATATTGTTGATTGTGAATATGTGGAATACGGATATAAAGAAGGAAATAACATTTTTCAAATGTTTTCTTAAAAACACTAAATTTCGTCGATTAAAAAGAAATATATATAAACAAAAGCGCTACAGAGAAAAATGAAGAAGGTGTACATAATTGTTGTCTTTGCCTATTTACATATAAGAAGATAATAACGTAAGATTCATACAATATTAAAAAAAAATAGACATATTACAAACCTTTATCCCCGTATTCTTCCTCTTTCGCCTTCTGCCAAACGTAACACAAAATACTTAAAAGTTATAGAACGTGCTCTATATGTCTTTAACAAACACATTGTAGACTTTATTTAATAAAAAGAATCATAAAACAACTACTCGATAGCTCTCTCACTCACAAAATGCCCGTGAGAACACGTACGTATTTCTCGATAGATATTTCTCGCAACGAAACGTCAAAAAAATGTTCGGGCTGCCGACTTCTATACATTTGTGCCATTTACAGTAAGTAAACTACTCGTAACTTTAACAAAAGCTAACTACAACTCTCTTAGGCTGCCGAACGTTAGTTCTAAATACGCTCACGTGGCGCTGTTTTAAGTTTTCATACAAAAATGAATAGTTACGTGTGACTATACGATTGTGCTAAAATGTTCCGGCTAGGGGTACTGACTACGCTATAGTATTGACCTGACGCGCGGTCACAGCTTTACCGGAATACCCAACATTACTCGTATTTTAAATTGCATCAAAGGCAACGAAACTTGATAAATTGAATATGACTTATATATTAACAATCAATTCAATTAATATAATTATAACAGATAATTAAACTACAACTGGACTATTAGTTCTTTTACATTAAATATGTAAGTTACAAGTAATTACAAGCTTAAATTTAAAAAGAAACGTAACCGAGAAATATTGCTCGGCGTAGAATTGTCACAATAATGTTTATATCAAAGTAGACGACACATAAAAATATTAATTCCTATAAGGGTTATTAAGATAAATAATTAAGGAGGCGCTCTCAAAAAAGGTCCATTTTCGGCAAGAATTACAACAAAACTACTCAACTTTGGTAAACATAATGACTAACGACAGATACATTGAACCTTTAACAATGTTGTACGGATGATTGTTTTTTAAAACGAATGAGTTTTCATTTATAATAATCAATTCTCCGTAGTCTCCTCGCGCAAAACAGCCTGATTTCGGTATCAAAATCTCAGTAATTTTACGGTTGTCTTAATTAAAAAAAATACCTGATTATGCTACATATAATTAAGTTTAAATAACATGAAATAAAATCCAAGTTATGTATACTACATCTGAGAAAAAAATTATTTAGATGTCAACAAAATTTCACCATTTTATGTTAATAATGTACACTTTAAATGCTATGGAGTAAGGTTCAATTTATTTCTTTATTTAGAGTCGATTGACATAAAAGTATGAAAGAAGGATTCACATCGTGTTTAGAACTTGTAGAGTTTAGACCGCGCTCTTGCGCCATACGGTGAGGACGTGTACGTCGTTTTGCACTCGACTGGTAAAAAATAAATCGCTGTAGAAATACGTATACACTTCACAAAACGTTTTGATCATTTCGAGATAAACCAAATTTTTATACTGGTTTATATTTCTAGTAGTAAGAGAGACTGTAATTAGGTTGAAACAAAAATTCTAAATTTAGTTTTCATTACGTTAGTTCTTTTTATATTTTTAACCGACTTCAAAAAAAGGAGGAGGTTATCAATTCAACTGTATGTTTTTTTTTATGTTATTATATCATAACTTTGGACTGGCTGAACCGATTTTAATAATTCTTTTTTTATTTGAAAGCTAGTGCTTCTCGTGTGGTCTCATTTTTGGTCCAGTTCTGTCAACGGCATCCAGTGCAAAACCGTATAAGTGTTAAATTTGCATTAAGTGTGTATACGACAAATAGACGAATAACCCAATATCATGCCAACCGATTTCGATGATTCATTTTTTGTTGTGATCAGACTACATCGATTTTTTTTTCCTCGAAATGATTACGCTATTGACCCATCAAGGTCTTAACAGCTTTACCGGACTACTAAGGCGAGCGCTTAAGGCACTCAGCCGATTTTATTATGGCAACCAGGTCAAGGGTGCACGGCACACCTCGGCTTGGCTGTTGCCTGTTGCATGCAAAATCGCGATGTATCTTAGCTAGCCTAGCTAACTATTCATATATGTATGAGTTGTTGAACCGTATATGTGTACCAAGCATACCCGCCTCAACAACTCTTCCATATATTTATTATCGGAAAATTGAGAGTTTTTCAGTTCGATAAGGGAAAAAAAGTAAACCCTTCCACTTTCATGTGTAAGCGTGTAGGCGTGCACGTGTGTGGAAGTGATCGTGTAGTGTTGTAGCGGTGATGTATATTTGTGTGTCACCGTATCGCGCAAGCAACGCACTCAAGGGCTCCCTACCGAGGGATCGAACCTAGGCTTGAGCCGCTGCCGTGGGAGGCCTAATCGGGTAAGGGAGGCCTAATCGGGTTTCATTTTTTATTGCAAAGGATGTTCTTCATGGGTAGTTTGATGCGAGTTTGGTTAGGTTCTGATTATGGGATCCGTGACAAAGTAACACAACTTTCAAGAAACAAGCCTATTCCTTTCTTAAGGACCGGCAACGCATCTGTGATTCCTCTCGTGTCGCTCATGTCCATGGACGACGGTGATCACTTACCATCAGGTGACCCGCATGTTTTAGTAAAATATATTTATATACACTAAAAATGGAAAAATAAAGTAAATTAAAAAAAAGTATTAACCGACTTCAATATTAATCAGAGGCATAAAAATTAGGCATTAAAAACCGGAAAATAAATAGTTTATCAAATTAACCAAATTAAATAAAACATATGAATATGTGTGCTAACTAGAGATGTATTGGAAGTCGGTGCCAACCGAAAATCTTTTTTTTGAAAATTTACTTTTATGTTTTGAGGTACTGTTATAGAACTTCTTGACGGGTAGAAATACATATGTCGTCTTTGTAGTCCTTTTGTTAGTAGTGACGACAGCTTACCACAGGCCTGAACAAAATGATCTGATGACGACCCACTTCAAAAACTGTTATGGAAGTCATTGATGAATAGAGACAAGTATATCTTGTTTGTACTCCTTTTGTTAGGTAATAACAAAATGGCCTCATAATGGACTCTTAGAAACGTGTAGGGAGCTCTTTCATGGGTAGAAATATATATGTCGTTTTCGCATTCTCTTAATTAATTTTTATTATCTATTCAGAATATATACAATAATATCATAAACACACAAATATAAGGCTTATTCTTTATAAGAACATGATCTCTCAAGTATTGTTTATAATGAAACGAATCGTTTGGTGAAAAGTGTATCTTAGCTAGAGATGCAAAGTTTGTCGGTGGAATTAGGGTTCGTTTTACACAAAGGCCGTCATATGCTGCCCGTTGTTGTACTATCGGTATTACAACTTACAATTCAGGTGTTTTCTAGTATGTTTTTCACAGAATTATTTTTGATATAGAAGCAAACGCTAAGTTAAAAATTCTCTTATCTAAATCTCTGAGCACATACTCATGTTTGTAGCTAATATCAATATGTACTAAAATTCAGTTGTCATGATATAGCCACTTGTCTAGCCCATGAAGAATTAAACAATAATAAGACACTATGATACTTTTCAGCATAAACTCTATATTTCTAGTAACTCTATACTATACAAAAATTTTGGTATCACGACAAAGATACGCTTACGGCAGCTGCGCTACGCATAAGAAATGAAACTTTCATCAGATAGTGTGAGACTAAACATCTGAACCCAAACCGGATGTTTGTAGCTACTATGAATACTAAAGTTCAATTATCATGATATGAATAATAATATATATATAAATATCATAAAATGATACGTTGATCTGACTCTATGAAACTAGACCACTGTTCGCAAAGTTGAGGTTTCTACTGATTATCAGTACCAAAATTCTGTTGATCATGATACAGCTACTCACTTGGTCTATGAGAGATTATACTCTTATCTGATACGACAAGACTCAACTTCAGAGCGCAAACTTTGTGTATAGCTATTAATAATATTAAAAAAAAATTATCACGAAATAGTTCTCATCTGGTCCTAAGATATGAAACATTTAGCTGACACTAAGCCTTTGAGTGCAAACTCAATGTTTCTAACTATTAGTACTATACTAAGATTATCATAAATACTGTTTTCACCAAACTTTAAAAAATTGAAACCTTGCTCCTACACTAGGAGACTAAACATCTAAGCACAACTTGATGTTTCTAGCTATTACCTCAACTATGTTCCAGTTACCACAATACTACTCTTCATGAAAATGTTGAGAAATTAAGCCTTGATCGTGCACAAAAGGTGCTAAATATTTGAACACAAATTCGATGTTTCTGTCTATTACGTATACATATTTACGTTTAGTTATACTGTTTTTGAGTGAGTATGACTTTGAGAAACTATAATTTATTTTGGTACTATTACATCAAATACAACAAAAAGTAGAACATAAATAATAAGTAAATATTGTGATATTTTTATAAAAGTATCAAAGTCGTTTATAGCGCGGTTTTGTTGCCGCGCTTATCAGTTTTTATGTCTGTGTGAGTGAGCTATACGCGTCTAGTAGAACTCGAAGCCGAAATTGAACTTCTAAAATTTGAGAGCGCGTCCTTAAGACGGACTATTATTTTATAGGTACGTAGCTTAGAACAATATAAATTATACTCACGTAATTTTTTAATGTTATCTACCAGTATATAAATAAAATAAATAAATAAAAATAAAAAGCCTGCCTATTCTACTACATTCCTACATTATTAACATTACAATTCTTTATCATTAATTTTCATGGACCTTTTTTCGGGTAAAGACCTCTTCCAGAGAAAACTCCTTCGCGACTCCTTGCGATGTCTATATAGTTTACAGAAACTAGAAACTACCAGTATATAGTAAATCATAAATGTGAAGTGATTTTACACATATTCCATATATGAAATGGAATGGAATATATATCTATATCATAAACAAATAACAAGTTTAGAAAAAGGTACTTCAGTTGTTTATTCGTCTTCCTTATTACGGTTTTAGATTTTAATGATTATTTTAATTAGTGAATCTTATACTGGAATTATTTGTATTTCATTCCTTTTTTTAAATACAAGTTATCATTATTTTCATATATTAAATATTTTATATGCTAAATAACTTGAGACGTAAATAGTTGCTTTACAACTTTTAAAACCAAATTTACATTATAGAGAAATAGAAAATAAATACGTAAAATAACAGTTCGTTTTTAAAAGATGATAGTCATTCGTATTAATTATTGTAGATTTTACTTATTAACAATAATTAATCACTTTTAAAACACTTAAAAAAACCTAAATGAGATGTTTGTTGGAAACATTTTTATATGTATGATATTCGAGATTGTAGATGCCAATTTAAAGTAGGAATTTTTATGAGAAGGAATTCATAAGTGTGTAATTTGTCTGTTTCATTTTAAGCCAGTTCTTTCATTTAAAAACATCATACAGGACTACAGCCTAACTATTGATTATTAATTTAACTTAGCCTAACTATTCATTCCGAAATAGTCATACGATTATTACGCGTCAAAACTGAATTGAAATATCACATGAACTAAAGCTTATCACCAACTTTATATAAGGTACTCTGTGATCACCAACAACACTTCTTAGATTTGATCTGCATTTGATGTGTGATTGAATGTTCTAGATTGTTAAGGGCTATTAATAAAAAAAAAAACTAAATTGTGATTCCTAGCATATAAAGAACATTGAAATCTAGTATTATTTAAGGACACTTAATAGAATAATGGATATTTTAATAACTTTGCTACGTATAAAGTAATCGTTAATTTCGTGAAGAAACAAGTATTGATTTTATTTCCAAACCAGGCAGAAAAATCGTACAAACATATCTGCCTTAGATTTAATAAAAAATATTCGAATAATACGAATATAGTTGAAAGAAATTTACTAATATAGAAAAATATCAAACATTTACAACAAGCAATCTACAAATACGTCGTGTAGATGGCGTTTAAAACAAATCAGACGGATACTTAGTTACGCGTGACCGTATATAGAACACATCAAAATTAAATTTACAATACCGGTATTACCGAAAAGAGTAATATAAATAGACAAACAGATAAATAAGTGGGTTAATATGTGTAGTAAATATCCAAAGTAATAAAGATATGTAACTAAACCTCGATGCGTGACATAAAAATACATTATATTTCCCTATACGAGCATGCGTCATTCGCAGTATTCGTGAACGAACAAAAACACACTAACACTAAAAAATAACTTAAATATTGTAAGGTTTTTAATCATATATAAGCAGTTTTCCTTATCCTAGCATTCAATATTTTTAACATACATTAACTATGATTATGTGAGACATTCTTATAAAAAGATTCAGGAGTCGAAAAGCACACATGAAAATGCTATTGGAGTTCTTGGCGGGATCTTGGAATATTATGTAATAGATTTTATATTTTATTCATAATCTTGTGTTATTTGATTTTATGCTTTGTAAAATTGGTAGTGTTTTACGTAATACAGTCTGGTTATTGTGCACTAGTGAAGCGGATGTTAAATAATGCCACTGTGCGTGAATTCTGACTTGGTATGAAAACTCCCTGGAAAGTTCTAACAAGACTGCCACCATCTTGGTAGTTCATTGAAATTATCGCAAGAAACTTGTACATTGCCTGTTTGACAATGGCATTAATAATCTACTAGAAGATTGATTGCCATATACATAAGAAAGAAAGTACAATATATATATACAAATAGAAACAAAACAAATGAGTAAATCGATGTAGAAGTAAGTACTTGGACTTATATTATGCGTGCCGAGGGCGGAAGAAGCGCGAAACATGTTTGCGCTATTTAAAACTCGTCCTAGATAATCTTACATTAGTAAAACTTACGTAAACTTATTGTTAAACTATAATAAATGTTATACAGAGGCTTTGCTCCAAGGAAGATGTCGACGTCCGCGTCTGTTCGGCTTCTTTAATAAGCGCGACAAATTAACGAGAAGTCTTATTGTCCAATCGTAACAAAAGGCTATTGAATTATGTATAAATATAGAACTACTGAATTTTTTTTGTGTTAAAAATTTATGAACATCACCTGACTAAAATAAATAGGTGTGTCTGTTTCAAATTAGAGATCGCCTACATTACGAAAATAGACTCAAGTAGAATATAAAAATGGTAGGTAATACTTTTTTAAGGAGACCGCCATTAACAGGTTCTTTATTTTTACTAATAAAGACTTAATTAATTATATAGTATATTTCAACATTTTTTATTCACTATCTAAAAACTTTTGAAAGAAACAATATCAATTAGTTTATTTTGTAACTGTATCGTAACATCAGATAAGTTTTTTTTTAATATAAGTTCGTTTATAATATGTTTTTGAAATATTGTTTCCGAGAACGTATAATCAGTAAAAATCATACAATACAAAGAATTTTCAGTGAGAAATCGCATGTAACTAAGCATTTATGATTGTATTTATTAACCGTGTTGATACGACTTCCGCGACTCTTTGTTAGAAACTTTATGACTCAAGTGTAGGTATGTAATACATTGAGCAACAGTCTCAACATGTGTTGAAAAGTTTTAATTTAATTAATTTGATATCGTTATACTGAAAAGTGCATCGTATGTAAGATTTTTAAATTGTGCAATGCTCACAAAAATTATGATATATTTGTGGCTCATATTAATGTGATCTATTTCTTCGAACAAAAACAAGAAAATATTTAGTGACATGCTTGTGTGACGGTATATAGTTATACCAAGTGAAATCACTTACTGAAGGGCGTTATGTTTCCAGTGGGTATGAGACGTGTCACCCATCACTGCTATTTTTCATACGAAATGAAAAATCATCTGTCACATTATAAGTATATATCTGTATTTTTTTTCTGTTTAGAAATGTCTACGCTACTGACCCAGCAAGGTCTTAACAGCTTCACCGGACTACACGTATATATCTGTATAACTGCTATATTTCATATGATATAAAAATATTTTGATATGAAATTATAAATTTGTATAATTGCTAGTTCTCATATAATGTTACCTAGCTAAGCCAGCGACTTCATCCGCGTGGGACCCTATGTGAAAAAACAGTGATTAATAAAATCATCTGAATGTAGTAAGCCCATTTACTTATATAATTTTCTCTCGTACTTAATTCGATCTGTCATTCAAATTACAATCCCTTTGATAGAGTAAACATTTTTATTTTCTTCGAACTGAATACGCTATTGGCCTTGCTAGGCCTTTACAGCTTCACCGGACTTCTAAGGCGAGCGCTTAAGGCACTCAGCCAATAGAGTAGACCGATTTCAATGAAACAAAGACTAAATGATATTCGAGAATATGCTTTATGATTTTTATCGTGAACGCAGTACTTTGTCACAGTACACATAACACCAAGTATCGAAACTCCCTATAAACGCTCGCACCGGTACACTTACACAAACATGCGCATCGGCACGACCCCTAAACGAATCTCGCGGTGCTGTCCATAAAATTCCTTCCAAAACCTCTCGTCAATGCGCGTGTTTGTGTGAGTGTGCCGTTTTCGAGCGCTTGTTCGTACTTTTCGTACTGTGTCTCAAATTTATACTGTGGCTTTGTAGAGACGCGTGTTCAAACAAACAGACTGACAGGCAGACATTTCTGAAATTGATAGCGTTATATTTTATTACTGATTTCTAGACACCGGAAACATTTTTTGTTACAAAAATCTAAAAATACAGACACGTTAGATTTATATTCTTATTGTTTGTATAGATGAATCCTACACGCCCGTAGATTGTAATTTGCGGAAGTCGTATGATTTATACATATTTTGTACGGAAATTATTTGGGCGTAAGTATTTTTAAATTTATTTTTAAATTATTTTGCAGCCCACCAGCTTAGTTAGGTAATAAAAACTATTCTATTTAATCCACAAATTTCATTAACTTCCATGCAAAAGTTTGAGTAACGGACAGACTTGAAGTATATATACTAATAATCTCCCACAACTTTAAACGCATTGATAAAAATATGAAGATTAATTTAAATAAATCATAAACAACGTCACTCAGGAATAATGGGGCTATCATTTTTAGAAACGAATCAGTAATTCTAGAGATTACCTCAAAAAATAAACTTTACTCTTTATGGCCATAGTCATAAATTACACAAGAATTTAATATAATTATCTTAACAGTTTAGAAAGATATCTGAAAGGTCATGTAGAGCCGACTGATTTTACAGCATTTTAAGACTTATTTTCCCATTTAGCTTAATCTATGTATACCCTGTATTTACTAAAAATAATTTTCGAGTCGAATTCATAAGGTTATATACCATATTATAAGCAACATGTAAATATTTACAAAAGTATTGTATTTGCAAAAATTCTGTTGATCTCAGTACAAGCAAAATATTATTTTAACATCAAAGTATTTAGACCGGAGCTTGTGTCGAAATCGTAACATTTTTACGCTATGTTTTAGACTTTTATTAGTATAAGCTTAATAAAATTACAGGTCATAAACTGTAACTACGTAAACAGTCTGTACATAAAACCATGAGCAATGTATTAACTCCGTTCTAAGTCAAAATATCATCTATCATCATCTCGAAAACTCATTAAAACGCGTTCACGAGCTAAAATTAATGTTACCCTTATAAATACGTACTCAGTCTATCAACATCAGAGCAATATACGTGTCTACTAAATCTACGGTCTTGTTAGTTTAATGTATCGTTAATCCGTCCACGAAAACTATAAATATTTATATTTTCTTACAGTCATTTTATTACGTTTTATTTTTTAATCATGCGATAAAATTAACACGCTGTATAAACTAACATTTTTCAAAGTTTGTACCACAAGCGTGAAAATTAAGAATACATAAACGCCTCGGCTAACGTACATTTTAATATTTGGACAGACCTTATTCATACAGGTATACCCCCTTTTTCTTCATAAAAGCCAAGAGGTGAGCGTTTGGTGAATCACGGACCAGTTAACTTTGGGAACCACTAACCTCAACTACTGTGTGCCTTACCTACGCCTTTCGGGCTATTATAAGTTGATGACCAAAATCTGTGAACTGACTTCGTATTTGTGAAATAGACTGCGAAATCGCGTATGTAAAATTGTTTTATACTTATTTTATATGTTTGCCACCACTTAACTGTGGATTTCCTAGGAAGGTTACAATTATTGTTTTCTGCAAGCACTTCAATCCAATTGAAATCATAAACTATTCTGTATAAAATACATAATACGAATAAGCAAAACAGTAATTGTCCAAGGCGGTACGCTAAAATTTCGATCGACTATTTTTTGCACAGCTCTTGTTACTCGTATGTATTGTATGTCATATTGCCTCTTATACAGCATACGCAACACGAAACTATTCATTGCGTGTTACACGCAAATGACAGGAAAGCGCCATTAACTTTTAAACTGAAACTATGAAGCCAGTCAATAATATAATCATTGTGCATCTTTAATATATGAGCACAACATAATTCCAGTAACACTTAAGAGATAATATTCTGTATTTTTAGTCACTAGTTAATATAAATTAATCATAAGAATAGCGTAATTTAAATGACTTCCTTTTAATAACAATATTTAAGTAATACTGTTTAACAGATATTCGTATACATATAGTAAGTACCAACCACGCCTTTCTCAGCACCCATAATATTGAGTACATAATTAATTTACTTTTTTTTAAGGATTTTTGTTATACGATGAGGTTCAGTGTGGCCCACCATAATGTATGCGAGCCTTTAGAATATTTACGTACTTTGAGTTATTTCTTGTTATCGTCAGTGAATTTTTTGTCACGATTGGCCGCCCCTAATATCTGGCCACCTTAGGCCCGGGCCTCCTGTGCCTTAGGGCAAATCCGCCACTAGTAGTGGGGGAACAACAAAACAAACAGTATGAGAAACGACGAATACGTATCTGAATATGAAACGAACGATAGATGACGTGTTATCTTTTATAGCGGCATCACTTTAACTTCCTTTGTTTAAAGTATTCATTATATTCCTATTAGCTGTTATATCTATCTATGTAATACCTTTAAACGAGCAATTCTTTTATATTTTTATATATTTAGGATCTCGGAAACGGTTTCAGCGATTTCCGTGCTACTTAGTATGTAGATGATTTCGGGGACTATAAATCGATCTATCTAGATTTCATTCATAGAATTTTTCCGTATCTGAGTTTTCAGGCAATGAAAAAATATATGTAGAATATTAGGGTAAATTTCGCCGTCACTGTCAAAACAGTAATAGCTTAAATGGATATCGACTGTCTCGAAAATCCGTCTATCCCCAGTTCGAATCCGAGGGATCGCAAAAGAGATGTCTTTTTTTTTGGTAAATAATGCTTATTTTGTGAGGTAAATCAAACAGTTTATTTTAATTTCAAAAATTATGTTATTATTATAGTTATAAGATAGATATCTTTTTTTTGATAAATTCATGCCAATTAATTTAAAAATATTTTTTTAAAGAACCGAGCTCGCCTCTGTCTTCCTGGTACTAGTTCTCTAACTGTCTATAAAAACAAAGTTCAGTTCTAGATCAAATTCATTACCAGTTTTCTCAGTTTATCTAAAAAACCTTGCCGTTTATAATCGTGCTTAATCATTATCGGTTTCTTTAACAAAATACAACGAATCCGTGAGGTAAATTGGATGTAAAAAAACCTTGTTAAGGCCATCATTATCGTCTTACGTCAGTGCTTAACTACTAAAACATGCGGGCCTAACGTCGCTATAACAAATAATTCACTGAAAACCTGAGCAATATATACCTTACTAGACTCTGCCCGCGACTTCGTTCGCGTGGAATAGATACACTAACAGGCAGTAGTTTTCAAAAGGAAAAAACATCCCGATTTTGAAACATTTTTCAGCTGTGCTCCGCTCCTATTGGTCTTAGCGTGATGATATATAGCCTATAACCATTATCGATCAATGATCTATATAACACTGAAAGATTTATTCAAATCGGAGCAGTAGTTCCTGAGATTACCCCCTACAACGTCACAACATCACGTCACAAACTCACAAACTCACAAACTTTACCTCTTTATAATATTATTAGTATATTAGTATTAGTATATTAGTATTAGTATATTTGTATAGATATAAATATAAATAAAGTTATAAAGATATTTCAATGTGCGTGTATCACTCAAAAAATCCTGGTTAGTCTACGATCAAAATTTTTAAAGTATTTTCTTAGAGATATTGTTCTTATTTACAATATGTATATAACTGAACTAATTTTATAAAGTTGAAGTTTGTATGCTTGAACTCGCTAATCTCATGAATTTACCTATTTGTAAAATTCTTTGAGTGTTAAGAATGTATTAAAAAAAGTTCGTAGTCCGGTGAAGCTGTAAAGACGGTGCGAGGTCAATAGCGTAGTCAGTCCGAAAAAAAAATCAAAATCGGGTTACATTTGAGAGCTTCCTCTGTGTGTTAGCGTCAGCCAAAAGTAACTATTTCAGTTAGTCGCGGGCAATAGCCTGTTAGATATAAAATTACTATAGCTCAAGAAATTACGAAATTCTGTAGGTGGTAGAGCTACGCTGAAGCTATTACTGGTTTCAATATGAATGGGTCAGATAGCCCGGGGTAGTGCCACCCTCCCACAGAAACACCGACGTGAAGTAACAGTGCTTGCATTGTTTCGTTCGTTTGGTTAGTGAGAGTGCCGGGTACCCACCTACCCTCTCTTTTCCCTTCTTTCTTACCTTACTCTACCCCCCACCCCACCACAGGCTGGTAACGCACTTGCAACTTCCCTGGTATTGCAAGTGTTTATAGACAGTGGTGATCACTTAACATCAGGTGACCCATCTCTTCGTTTGCCTCTTATGATATAAAAAAAAGATTTCTATACCATTCAATATAGAAAAATGTTAAGTGTAAATAATTAAACAAGCAATAATTACAACGCCCCAGGCAAAGCTACTGCAATATAGGGGAGAGTGGGGGAATTGGGAACATTTAACTTCAAACACTAAAAAATAATAGAAAAATGTTATAAATTAAATCAAATTTTATTGCTACATGTACTTTAGTTATCTATGTACTTAGTAGTCATAAAACTTTATTTTAAATTTGCGTTTTAATAAAAATATAAATAAAACAAAAAAAATTGCCGTTCCTGTTTACCCGATACCCTGTGGGGTAATTGAGATCATCCCGTGGGGGAAATGGAAATAATATGAGATAATTAAGAAAGACGTTTGATATGATCTTTCTTACGTAATTACCAAGCATCTGAAATAATTTGTAAAGTTTAAATATTTTTACACAGTCAACCAGCAGTACTATGGGTAATTAGGAGGGTAAGGGGTAATTGGGAACGTTCCAAATTACTCACCTAAAGCCGTTCCCAATTACCCGAATCAGTCAATATACGTAAAAATTGCCGCCACTCTCAAAAGCATTTTTTATTACCTTCAATCTATGTTGCATTTGAAAACAGATACTATGTGTATGATATGAGCAATAACACAATACCTTTAAACTCAAAAATATGATACTTACATGTGTTATAACTGATAAACAAAAATTATATCAAAATAACAAAAATAATTGTTCGACCTACCGTGACAAGACTAGTGCGTCCTTTCAATCCCACTTTAGCATACGTAATGAATGGCTCTGCATTTAACCGTAGAATAGGTTCGCGACAGTGTAGTACGGGGAGATGTACTATTTATCTAATTGTTCTCAATTACCCTACTCTCCCCTACATATAATTAGACCCAATATATTTTAATATTGCCCCGTCAACTGACGTTCTTAGGATCGTATTATTATTAGCATATGAGAGAATGGGCGGTTCTATGACGTCACAGATATAGTTTTATCTAAACTGAACGTCCCACATAGTTTGACATTGTAACATACTTTCGGAGTATCCTGTTAGTTAAATGTGATTAAGTTAAAGAAGTAAAAATTATATACTATTTTAATATAACACGAAAAAATTTAGCTTCTAAACCAGTTACGTGACCTTACAAGTATATAGCTCGAATTAAAATTTTCAATTGTAAATAAACACTCGAAATACTTTTGATTCAAATTTCACAGCTAAGGACTTATAGAATGAACCGAAACCGAAATTTACAAGCAGTCGCATGTAACTTTATCTGCATTTGTACCTCTATGACCCTACACGTAGTCATTAACGTAACTAACAGTTTATTATAGAACTACGTTTCTTATGACACGATTTTTTTCTAAATTTACTTCCCTTATTTTTATACTTTGACAAATTTAAAGAATAACATTATATTTTATAACCAGTGTTATTTCGATATTTGTAAGCTATATTACTGTAGTGTTTCATCAAAAACCGTTTATGAATTTTGGCTTGAAAGAGTTGCATGCGTCCATACTAAATTTCTCATTTTTAATATTAGTCAAATCTTCGAAATAATGACTTTTATTGCTACTTTTAATAATGTTAGAACTTGTATAATAGTAACGGTCAGGTTCATTTCGAAAATTTTACTGAAAATTTTATGTTTAGGGCTTGTAAAATACGATTTAAATACTCAAGAGTGCCAGAAAAATATTTATATCCGTCATAAAAATATCTATGCAATCGCGGGCTTTAAACCCACACTCGGTGGCCGACTCTATGATTCGTTTACCGCACCATCTGTGATATATTACTATCATTATCATTAGCGAAGCGATAAAATTACATTTCAAACAGATGTGATAATAGGCAAGTACGAAATACATTGGTAATTTTTTTAATATTTTGATACAAAAAAAGTAGCACACATGCATGTAACGGGATAACGAACATTCATTTGAATTTCATGGAAATGTATAAATGAAATGATTAGAAGCATTCACCATGCAATTTATAAGTAATGATATAAGTTTGTACCAGTTGCTGAGTAGATCTCAATTCTTAAAAGAAAACGCGGTTTGCAAGAAATTTGAAAAGTAGGTTAAAACAGGAGCCTATGGTTGTCACACTATGCCTGATTTAAAAAATAGTGCGCGAGAGAGATACATATTGCTTGTACTAATACCTATATACGAGTATAGAGACTAAATCGTCATTTCCTATATTCCCTTGTTTTCTCGTTCAAAACTAAAACGAGAAAATAGTCCTTTTTTCAAAATTAAAATAGAAGGAATGTGCTGTTGGTACGTTTTTTATTGTAATTATTATTGTCGTTAATAGTATTTAATAAATGTCTGGAAACACCAATAAAATTGAGCAATTTTAATACTTCTAAAATGCCAAGAGCATTTTTTTAACTTTTTTTTAGCAATCAATCTTTCAGATTATTACTGCCAATGTCGCGTAGTCAATAATATTACAAGCGTTGTGCGATCACTTCAATATTGCGTCGTATGACGAGATGGTGGATCCCTCGTTAGAACCTTCCAAGGAGTTTCTGTGGCATCTCAGAATTACATGCTCTGTGGTATTATTTTCCATTCACTTCACTTATGCACAATAAACTAACCATATTACGTAAAACATCACCAAATTTACAAAATATAGAGTCAAATAACACAAGATTATGAATAAAATATAAAATCCATTACATGACAGACTGAAATCCCGCCAAAAACTCAGGAGCGTTTTAATACTTATTTCATTAAGTAAATCAAAATGTTGGAACATGCTGGTGGTAGACATTGATTGTAACGAATACAAATATTTGTTCCAGTTCCATTATCCAATGAACAATTTTAGTACCTTTAAAATGCTACTTTTATAATACCCAGTCTATAAAAAAAGTTACGATGTAGGAACGTACTAGTGGTATATATCTATTGAATGGTATATAGATTTTTATCCCAGTCTCATTATCCACGGATAAAATTGAGAAATACTTTTGTATGGAATAATTGCTGCCCGCGTTGTCTCTTAATTGTAATACCGAGTTTTACTGGATAAAATGTTTATGATATATTTAACTTTGAATATTCTGTGAATTACAATCACGCTACAGTTAGCACCGCAGGTATTATTTACTTCAATGCCTCTTACTCATTATACAAAAATGTATTCATGGTAACATATGACACACGTGTTAACATAGTTGAATAAACATTCACATCATAACATAGCATTAACGTAAAATAAAAAAAAAACACACACACTAAGTTCTTATTATATGTCGACGTTGTTGAAATAATCTAGGTTATTAGAACACACGTATAAGTACTGTTGATCACTTGTCGTTCTTGTTTCTTATAGTATATGTAGTTTTTGGAACTCTCTATAGGCTGTTAGTCTGATAGCATCACCCCACTTTTTGGTTGAACTCTTACGATACTCTGCAAACAAGCTCAAGCAAAGTGGTTGAACTTCGGGTGGAGTTGTTGCCTTGATTGCAAGTTTTGCTATTCGAGCTAATTGATCTAGCTAGCTAAGCTAATCGTACATATAAATGTCAGTGAACCTCACAATATCTTCAATGTCTACTATACCGACGTGACTGACGACGCGGTTAGTAGATTCATCCATCGGGCCGTGTACGATCCGGCACGGGATATTGTGGATAACCTAAAGATGGCCATAAGGATGAAAATGCAACCGCTATACAAACAATAACGTCATTAAACCTAAAATAGTTAATAGTTAAATAAAATAAAATAAATTAATTTAAAAAAGTTTGCTCACGGATACGATCTTATACGTATTCAACTCATGACACGTAAGCAAAAAAAGGTGCAGACCAAGTGTCTGAAGAATAGAATAAATTAAACAATATATATCTTTATTCAAGCCTAACGAATGCGTAGACGTGTTTCGGGTCTGGCAATTTAGGCTAAGGCCTTTGGTTACTTATAACCAAAAAACGAAAAGATAAGGAAAATAAAATAAATTTAACTAAAGTAATAAAGCATATGTAGATATTTACGAATTAATTAATCTAAAGGAGAAATATGTAATTACTTACGAAAGGCCATTCGTGTCATATTCTATGACAAAGTGGCAATTTGTAGTGCAGGGCACCAAAAACAATAACTAAGTGATAACATAAACTACAATTTTTGTCCTGTCCCTTATCTAATTAGCTCTGATATAACTAAAAAAGACAACTTAATTTAAAGGCATTTGAAGTATAATTTTATTCTCTTTTATATCCTCGATCATCAAAACATATGTATCTATGAATTTGTGTTCTAGGCACCTACATTCAGAACGGTCAAAAAGTTTGGTGCGGACTGCGATGATGAGACATTTATCATATAAAGTAGAGAGGATAACGGTACAACCTTAGATGTTAACATGCAACTCTGGGCATGAGGTCTGGATCGTAAATGTAGCTGCTAGAACACTATTGATATTTAAAGACAGATGTTCAATTTACGGATGTTAGTTTGCCAAGTGATGATTAGAAAAAGGCTATGTATTATTATTCTTTACTTATTAAAGCATTAGAATACAAAGCGACCATGTCAGTTTTATTAGAGGGCATATACAACATAGATACAATCAATCGGTATATCGTATTTATAACTACATTGACTAGCCTATAAACTATGCTGGCTTCGTCCGACAAAGGTGAAGCTAAAATAGCGTTACAGACCCCGAAACAACGCAAATCTTTATCAACTATTTGACAGTACTCTCACCTTTCTCAGTACTCTCGCCTTTCTACCTCTTATATATAAACACACATCCATCAGTACACAGTACATACAACAACAGTGTAGTTACATCTCATTAATGTCGACATGTTGGCCCAGATATGCCCCAGTAAAAGCTTCAGGATATAGCTTAATATATCTAATTGAACTCAAAACGACACTCGTGAAAGTGATCAGCGATACAGTACTGGCTTGTATTAATCTTCTACATTTGACGGTACGCTTCGTGGATTTAGCCACAAGGATAAAACATATATGAAAGAATAACAGCACAGAACAAAAAAGTTTGTATGTAAAACAAAATAGAACAAAAATTATTCAGATTAAACAGAAGAAGACTTAAATACAGGGAAAGTGAAAAGAATTGAAATGAATAGAAGGTTTATAGATTCTAAAGAGAGCAAAGTGGTTTATAGGAATAAAGGAAAATGACCCTCCATCTTGTCTGTCGTCAGTAATTGTTAGACTTTAAAATCGAACCTTTTAAGGTCCTAAATTTATTTGATTCTGAATATTTTAAATTAAATTAAAAAGCATTTTCTAATGCTTGAATAGAAATCAACTATTTAGCAAACTCAGTGCACTATCTCAGTGTCTACTCGAAACACACGACTTTAATCAGAATTAAGATCGTCCGCACATCTTAGTTCCTGTTCGAAACAATGGCATTTAGAACATTAAATTCGAGCAGTATATTGTCAGTTGATACGCCATCGACAGAACTGTGTCACGGCCAGACCTTCAGCTAACTCGGAATGTACGTATATTTTATTCACATTGCACAAGACGAGGTGAACCGCTGTTTTACATGTAACATCTTCCAAGTCAATACCAATATATTCAAAGGACGATGGTGTTGTACCTACAGAAACAATGAAGTTACTTGAAGAATTTGCGTTGAAGTTTAAAAGATTTGTGACTTCAGCTATATACTTGTGAATGACCTTCTTTACATACCTTCCTGCTTATAATGATTAATTAATAATTAATAAGGAGACTTAAAGGTTAAGAAGTTGTGCGTAGAAGGTAATCTTCGTAACTACTGATCCGATACTAAAAATTCTTTTACCACTGGGAAGGTACATTGTTCCTATATTATTGTAATGAACGCAAACAATTTCGCGGAAAGTTGCTAGAATATGTGGTAATGCGTAATATAATAATTGATATCTTTGTTTTCGTATGCGTTTGTAAACTATTCAACCAACTTCGTTGAAACTTTGGTGAGTTGTTGTACCCACGACCGTGAAATTTGCGGAACTTCAACCATTTCGCAATAGGTGGGATGCTAGTCGTTTCATGTCTAAGACAAAGACAACGAGGTCCCAAGTGTAGGATAGTGTGAAATAAATAAATGAAATTGCTTCGAAACCAAAAAAATAAATTTCAGCATATATAAAATTCAATGACTCTTTTACGTAACGCTACAAAATATACGACGAGGTATGCTTTTATAAAATTAATATTGCTTATTAACGTCCTACCATTGTTTGATAATAATAACCTTGAGACTGAACTCATCTCCAAAACAATCGCAATGTACAGATTTATTATATGTATATGGAGATAACCTTAAGTCACCTCTCCACTTTCAAGGTAGCTAAGGATTTACTTTATCTACACATCACAAATTTCATTAAGATTTTTACCCCAAAAGTAGTATTTAGTAATCATATCGTACGTAGACCTCGAATAAAAATTCAGGTGTGCATTAAAGCAATTGAGATAAGAAATGTGGGTAACGTAAATAAGTGTATTATGCGTGTGTATCGGACGCTATGCTTACAAGTAAAACTCGTCTGAGGCACGATCTACACAACCTGCAGTCATCTTTCACAACTATCTATCGGGTCGTGCTAAGAGAAAGTGAAAGTTGAACTACTGTGTTTTGAGGATAATCTTTTCGTGAGACCAATACCAAAATTCAAGCTAAATAAATTTCTTTGATGACACAAAAATAATAAACATAAAATTAGAACCTAGTGTTAAATACAGTGCTAAAAAGTCAGCAAGCACCCTTCAAGAATTACGCATGTATCAACAGAGTCACCATCGGCATATGAACGTGGAAATATTACTGTGAAAATTTATAGACTAGCTTATCCTAAAATGTAATTCGCGGAAATGAGTTGCCATAACAGAATTACGGATGTAACAACCGAGTCACCGTCGGCATATTAGCTTGGAATTATTACTATTGAAGTTTATAGGTTTATAGACTAACTTTTCCTGAAATGTAACTCGCGGAGATGAATTGCTATAACAGAATTACGGATGTATCAACTTTCAGCATGTTTCTCTGAAAATATTACAGTGGAAGCTTATAAACTGGCTGATTTTGAAACGTACTTCATAAAAATGAATCACTATAAAAGAATTACCAACGAATCAACCGAGTCACCGTCGGCGTATTAGTCTGTGAATATGACAGTGGAAGCTTATGAGCTGGCTGATTCTGAAACGTAACTCGTAAAAATTGAATCATTATAACAAAATTACAAATTAACCGAGTCACCATTGGCAAACTAACCTGTAAATATTACTGATGGCAGTTTATACACTAACTGATACTGAATCGTAGCTCGTAAAAATGAATCATTATAACAAAATTACAAATCAACCGAGTCACCGTCAGCAAATAAATTCGTAAATATTACTGTGAAAGTTTATACACTAACTGGTTCTGAAACGTAGCTCACAAAAATGAATCACTATTACAGAATTACCGATTTATCAATCAAGTTACTGTTTGCACGCCGATCTGGTGATAATAGGTACTGGGGAAATGTAATTTGCAAATTCGTTTCAATCAAGTTAAATCCAAATATTATATCATCCAGTAACTTGTATATATTTATCATGACTTATTTTGTTATTAACTGTTTTCATACTTGTTGAGAATGATAATATGAGGTTTAATCAACTAAAGGAATGTCTAATAGAACTAAATTTGTTTGTTCCAGGCACTGATGTATGTCCTATGAAATCGGTGGTTCGGCGTATTGGGCAGCAACTGTACACAGCGTTAAGCGTGAAAGGTCTCGCTATGCTTGTCAATCACGGCATTGCTGATGAAAAGGTATTATTATAACGCATACATTTCGTTTTTTTTTTCCTCGAACTGACTATGCTATTGACCTAGCAAGGTCTTAACAGCATCACCGGACTACGCTTTTCGTTCTGATATTCATACAATCGATGGTACCTATCCGCCAGGATTTGTGATATTTCTGAAGGAAGTATTTCCCTTCATTGAGTGTTTCACATTTTTAAATGTGAAAGGAATTCCCATAACAAAGTTTATCGTACAAAATTCGCACGCGTTCGAAAATCAAAGTAGGATAATTGATAACACGATGGGCCCTACATACTAGACGTTTAAATATTTACTTATGTGGCAACCCTTACTGTTAATTTAGAATTCTATGAATATAACAATAAAATTTGATTTTTATACAAATTTGCCTACATACTAAATTATATTTGTAAATTTTGTATGGAGTTATTTTAATATACATCGTATATGTCTGTAAGCTGGATTAAATTTCTTGTGTGAAAATCTCTGCGACCACAAACTTAAGATGACGTAATGTTATAATGATAGGGCAATAAAAAAATCGCATCTTTATTTCCCAGTAATGATAATTACTTTTAATGATGATGATGACTAGACAGTAGGTATGTAGTTATCAATGTATCTGCCTTTAGTAGACATAATTATTTATAAATTTGCTTTTTAAATCTTTCCAATTTTACAAAGCTCGTTTTTATGATAATATAAATTTTTCTAATAGCCGCCTGGCTAAACTAACAATCAACATCGAGTTAACAAAAATGCCTCTAAGCATTTTTTAATTATTATTTTCACTACCTACAACAAATATTTTGCCCACAAAATTATTGGTTAGTTTAAAATGTAACTTACAGCTTAGCTCGTTAAGGTACGAACTGGGGTGTAAGGGGTGTCAAATAACTAAAAAGACTTGAGACACCCAAGCCAACCTCACCTGCACGTGGTGCATCCTGCTGAGTAACGATCGAGGCAATGGCGAAAGCGGGGTGGTAGGGTTTTACAGCCTGACTGGGTCGCAACCACCATGTATATGGCGAAAAAGCCCCTAATAGTGATTCGCTTCTGCGAGTCGCGTTTCGGGATCAGCCTGTGCATATCCAGCTATTTACAGGCCGGCATGATAGTGGCGACCGGCGATAGATAGTGTGTGAATCGGTGGTCGCTATTATTTTTAGATTGTACTGTGCTTACCATCAGGCATAGTGCAGTCATTTTGCCGTGCTACAATAAAAAAAAAGAACTAAAAAGTCTTATAAAGTATTAATTCAAACAATAAATCTGTAGACTAAAGAAGATGCTTTTAGTGGACATCATTATTTATAATTTTGCTTATTAAATCTTTTCAATTTACCAAAGCTCGTTTTTATGATAATATGAAAACTTCTAATAGCCGCCTGGCTAAACTAACAATCAACATCGAGTTACCTATAATAATTATTTTGTCAACAAAAGTATTGGTTACTTTAAAAATTACTTACAGCACTAAGATCACCAGGGTACGATCTAAATAGTTTAATAAAGTATTTATTCAAACAATACATTTATAGACTAAAGAATAAAATAATTACAAAAACTTATAAGCATAGCTCCGTTTAATTTTTTTTTATTTATATGTGGTACTATATTATCCTAATACATCGGTAAACATACATATGTCACGGCTACAATCCATATTAATGTTGTCAATCCTTGTATCTTATGATCTTATCTTATGGTATACTGTATGATGAAATCGTTAGTTTTTTATGGATTGATCTCGATATATGTTTTACTCAAATAAATAAAAGATATAATTATCAATATTACGTATTGAAATACGTAATCTTGACAATGTTCAAATTTCACGGCCGTTGGATAACAAAGAATTTCTGCCAATCTGTCCTCTTAATCATAAGTATCCTATACTTCATCATTTCTATCTTGACAAGTTGACGGACATTTCTAATGTTAAATAATAAATGACACATGTGATTGTGAATTAAAAAAAAGTAATTTAACAACAGACTGACATAAATCAACTACATACTACTACTACTACTACACATGTTTTTTTAAAAAATGAACATGAACATATTTATATGGGCAATAAAAGCAAATTGCTAGGAAATAGTACAAGATAAAATTACTCATATAACAAAAATACTTTAGCAAGGATAGAGAAAGGTAGCATTGCATCCTTTCTTTCTAACTTAATATAGATATAGCACTGTTAATGATAAATCAGTATAGGCTCGTAACAACCACACCAAGTACACGTCCTCTGAAGAGAAATCTTTGTTCCGTAATTTCGTCGATATTTTGAAGATCTTACAAACTTTTAACTATTAGTATATTTTCTTTTTCCATTGTTTATTGTGTAGGTTTCAGAACGTTTGACTACCAACCCACCTGATGTTAGGTGACGATGTGACCCAAGATGGTAACGTGGTAGACTTACAGAAATTTGGATCTTAAGTTGTCGGGACATAGCTAGAAGTGCTTATCAACAGATTTTACGGGTGGTAGTTATGGTACAGGTAACCTTGGAAAAAGCCCTACCACAATCGTAAGATTTCATCACGATGTTCACCAAAAATTCAGATATATAATTCGATCGATGCAATATTTAATGTCTAGCGATAAGTTATCATTGCTTCAACAATATTTCTGTAGGCTCCCAAACTGGGTTCCACGGAACATAGAGGTTCCGTAGACTAGTCATCAGGGTTTCGCCAAAGTTATTTATTATTAGCTATTAATTAATACTACGGTTACAAATATTATCTGTACCGAACTATAAAACAATTATTGACAAAACAGTAAAACAGTTTAAATCATCACATTAAAAGTTTAAGTTAAGGAGAATATATTTCAATTTTATTACACATTTCTTTAAAAAAATATGCTTATATATATTTCAGTATTGATTTCTAACCATTTGATATGGGTTCCCATAAAATAAAAGGTAATTGGTGTTCCGTTATCTCTAAAACTTAGGAACCCCTAGTATAGAATATGTGATACGATTATAACTATAATATTTTTATTTATTTCCAGCTTAAAAGTGTATATGGTGATTTGGACAACTTCTGTGCTCTCCCTGAGGGTTGCCAGGCGCAATATATTTGCAACCCTTTGAGCAACCATGGTTACATTCGTCCAGGGATGGAGCAATTCGATACCACTAAAAAGGTAACACGAACAATACAAAAACTGTCTACAAATTTATGTATCATACTATCGTTTTTCTAAATGTTTAAATTGGCCTAAGAGAGGTGTTAAAATTTATCTATAATAAACATAATGTAAAAATTAATACTTGAATTCGTGGTTTATAATTTACTGATAATAATTGTCATATCATTTCAGGAACTTCGCCACTCTTTCAGTATTACAACATTGAGTGCTTCAGCGATGCCACTGCAGGAAGAAGTACCAGAGTTCACACAGCACACTTTCCCTCTGGCTCACGAACTTACAAATCTCTCTCGTGTCTTGCTGCAGGCTCTAGCTTACGGACTTGGTATGGAGTTATTATATAAATCCATATCTCATTATGTAATCATGTTCAGCTTTAATTTCCCCAACAATTGTGATGAAAAAGAATGTTCTTTCAAAAGTTTGAACGTCACAAAAACAAGCCTTGTATTTGAGTTTATTTAAGTAATTATAAATGTATATAGCTCTAAATGGAAATTGGGTTACCTGTTGTTGATGTTGTGAACTTTGTAAATATGCAAGCGGCACCTCGCGCCGCACTATTAAGATAACGGTTTCTAACATGACAGTAATCTGATCGTAATGAGGATGTTAGCGGTGTTTTCATATGATCCGGTTTCGAGGATATGTCCCCAAAACGGAAAACGGTTCATTTGAGTTTATTTATTTAACTAGCAACCCACCCCAGCTTCGCACGGATGGAATGTAGATACGAATATGGGGCAGACTGGAGTGGCTAATAATATAATTTAAGATATACAATTCCGTAGGACATTAATTTGATCTATCTCGTAAAGCTTAGCCAGCGTTTGCGATTTATGCGCACAAAAATATGTTTGTTACGATATCACATTAGAAATCTTTGAATATTTCAGCTTTTCTGTACTATAATATATACATATTATACCTATAAAACTTCCTCTTGAATCACTCTATCTATTGATGAAAACTTAAATCCGGTGAATAGTTTAAAAGATCTAAGCGAACAGAAAGCAGCAGCGCAGTGTAAATATGAAAGACAGTACGGAAACTACCTACAAACGCACGTACCGGCATACTCACACAAACATACGCATCTACGAAACCCGTAAGCGGTTCTCGCGGTGCTGTCTATAGAGTATCTTTTAAAATCTCCCGTCCATGCGCATATTTGTGTGAGTGTGCCGGTAAGAGCATTTGTAGGTAGTTTCCGTACTATCTCTTATATTTATACTGTGGCGGAAGCGACTTCGTTTTCAAAATCAAAATCAAAAATACTTTATTCAGTTTAGACCCTAATAAGGCACGTATGAACGTCAAAAACTGCCACCGGTTCGGAAACAACCCAGTCATCGAGAAAAACCGGCAAGAAACTCGATCTGGATTATCTTTTTAATATATATAATATTAAGACTATATTACATACATGACAGAAACGTTTTTAATTGATGCACAGAGGTGAGTCAATTCCAGACATCACTATCGTTCACATACTGAGTTTTATACTATGTAATGATGATACGTTTTAGGTGTCCCCCCGGCAATATTCCTGGAGTGTCACTCAGGGATGCTACAAAGTGATGGACGCAATCCTTCATCCATGCGGCTCCTTTATTATCCGCCGGTTCCTCCTGAAGATGCTGGTCCATGTTGTCCGAGTGACGCCGTTCATTACACTCGTTGCGGTGCCCACTCTGATAACTGTACCTTTACATTACTGGCGCAAGATTCTGAAGGTGGCTTAGAGGTAATAACCACTTATGTATTTGTTTAAGCAAAACTTCTTCGAAATTTTAATCGGCAACCTTTTTGTGTGACGAAAAGTGGTGGGGGTAAACACTGTGTCGGATAGAGCGTGGAAAACACTGGACCTCGCCCGATCACTAAAGTTAAACAACATCAGGTGTGGTCAGCCCTTGAGTGGGTGATCGCCTAGGAACACCATGTGACATTGGCTTTATGTAGTGTTTTTGTAATTAAAATGTTTCCTATTCTATATGAAAGTTTCACTTCTATCGTGTGTCTTTTAGACATACCCGGATTTTTTATATCTTATCAAATATTGTCTAAAACTAAAGTCCTTGTGTTTAGTGTAATTATATCGACTGTTTTACTTTCCAGGTGAAGCTTCACGGTAGCGAAAAGTGGCAAGCTGTCGGACATCTCCCGGGCGCCATACTAGTTCAGACCGGAGAACTACTGGCTTCATGGACCGGAAATCAACTACCCGCTCTTGTTAGTTACTAATAACATGTATTTTACACCAAATATTGTCTTTAAGTAGGGCATTCCTACAATCCTCTGAAATCTGAATGCTTAGGAAACTACATTTCTGTATATTACTACAAATAGATAGTCTAAAGTAAGGAGGTGGTAATTGCAACAGCAACAGCCGTTACACTTGAAACTTACTCCTAACTAATATTATAAATGCGAATGTGACTTGTTTGTTATTACAATTTCACGCCCTAACCGCCTTCAGCCGAGCATCTTGAAATCTTGCATAAACGTTATCAGTTGTCCAGAAAAGGACACTCTTTTATCCTGAAAAAAAAAAGTACTGTTTCCGAGGGATAAATCAAATATATTTTAATACAAGCAAAATCGCATACAAAAGCTAGTATTATAAACGCGAATGCGCGTTTCTTTGTAACAATTTCAAGCCTTAATTATTCCACCGATTATCATGAAATCTCGCATACACATTATCAGAGGTATCTTTCATTTAGAAAAAAAATGTATTGTCTGTAAAGTCATAAGAAACCATTAATGAAAAATTGCATACTTTTAAGTTGAATTGAATTATTTTATATATATACATATATATAATCGCGCCTTTCTGTCGCTTGTTCCGCGTCCTCACTTGAGCGCTCGACTCAGGCGGAATATATCACCGAGTAATGCTTTTTCATGCATGCAGCCGGCATTCATCAATTAATAAGACGTTATCAAAAAGCATTACTACCCGCATGACAGGCGGGCCACCAAATGTTAAGTGATCACCGCCGTCCATAGACGCTAGCAACACCAGGGGAGTCGCAAGTGCGTTGCCTGCCTGTATTTGATCGAAATGGGAGGGGGGAGGAATGTTTAGAGGGAGAGGAAAGGGGAGGAGAGGTGGGCCTCTGACGCTCTCACTGACCGTACGAAACGCAACAATGCAATCACTGTTACTTCACGTCGGTTTTCTGTGAGAGGTTGGTACTACCCCGGACGAGCCGAACCATTCATGCTGAAATAGCTTCAGCGTGGCTCTGCCATATACAAAATCTTTATTAACGTTAGTATAAACCAGTTGTGGCGGGATTTTAGTCTGTCATGTAGTGGATTTTATTCATAAACTTGTGTCATTTGACTCTATATTGTGTAAATTTGGTGGTGTTTTACGTAATATAGTTAGTTTGTTGTGCATAAGTAAGTGAATGGAAAATAATACCACGGAGCATGAAATTCTGAGATGCCACAAAAACTCTGTGGAAGGTTCTAGCAAGGAATCCAGCATCTTGTTAGAATATTAATTCAAACGATGCTTAATATTGAAATGATCGCATGACGCTTGTGATATTATTGACTACGTGACGATGGCAGTAATAATCGGAAAGATTGATTGCCAAAAATAAAATTAAAAAAAAGGCAGCAAATAATGTTTTTAAATTTCAGATGCATCGTGTGGTAGTGCCGGAGGGCGCGTACGCTCGCGCTCGTGGCCGCCATTGCGTCGCGTACTTCTGTCACCCAGACAAGGACGCCGTGTTCCCAACTCTGCCGATACGAGCGGCCGCCTGCCCCCCGCCCCCCGCCTTCACACCCCACACGCACCTCACGCTCCACCACCGCCTGCTGAACGCCGCGCACCACCTCCAGAAACGGTTCCGTGAAACGTACGCGTGACTAGCACACGGCGGCGATCACAAGATCACCGAAAAGACGCCCGTAGCACGCCGCCACACTTCACCTTAACGATGATCGATGTTAGTCAAACATCGATATTGTTACGATTATTATCAAAATAAAATCGCATGAGTGCCCTAAGCGGACACCACGAGTAGACTTGTAAAGCTTTTTTTTTGAACTGACTACGTTATTGACCTAGCCAGGTCTTAACAGCTTCGCCGGACTACTCCGATGAAGCTAGCAAAACTAAGCAAATAGTATAGTTAGTTCAAATAAAAACGTTTATTATCACGTTCCCTATTACGTGTACCACAGGTGGTACATGTTAAGCTTGATCTTTAGACCACGTGTATCACCGGTGGTACACATTGAACTTGAGCTTTAGGCCACGTGTACCATCGGTGGTACACCTTAGACTTGATCTTTAGGCCACGTGTACCAAAAGTGATACACGATTTGATAACTATTGAAAACGAAAGATTGACTTATGTCATGTTATGAATGATGTTGTAATATAATATTGTATGATAATACGTGATGTGATCCCGTGAAACTGTGAAGACTCGTCAGACCAATACCGTAGACAGTTCGAAAAAAAACTATGATAATACTTTTTTTTTTCAACTTTCAAGTGGCCTAAAGGACATGTCAAACAAAAATAGCTTGGCACGGAGCGTGTTAATCATCAATGTTCTGAACAAAAGCATCGAATATGGAAATTAAGATATTGCTTATTATAAATTTACTTTAAAACTAAACAAACTATAAAAGAGGTTTCCTAATAAAAATGGCCGTCCGCTGGAATTCCTAGAAACATTTTTGTTTGTCAAAGCTATATGTTTTTAATATCAATAACTATTTGTTGAACATCGATGTTTTTCTAATATCGCTCATTCCTCTTCCACACTAATATTAATTTTAATAAAGTTTTGCAATGATTTAATAAACACTATATAATGAGTATTACCCAAACATACAATACAGTATTGCCTTTTAAATGACGTACATATTTAATAATAATTAAGTATATATTTATTTTGTCAGTATGACAACATAAAACGACAATATTACATTCTTATTTAAGAACGTCAGATGGAAATTCACTCATTTCAACCTCAAATTTGATAGAATTATAACATTTCTTTTAACTGACTAACAATGACACGGTCCTGTGACGTCACATTCACGATGGAGTGGAACGAATTATTATTATTTTTTTCCAAACTTCTTAACTTTCTTGTATAAGTATGTACCGACATTCTAATGGAAACTGTTTCAATACACTATTTTCTTTTAATACTGTCATTTAAATATATAAATTAAAAAGTAAGTACACTGTATTTTATAAAACGTAAATTAGACTAGTTTCACCGCGTTCGTATTTGCTTATGCAATGACATTAGCTAAATTCATATTGAAATTTATTCATTAAAACATTATTATAGTTTCATTATTAAAACGATTGCACAAAACTTTATCTTAAAATCATTATGATATTTTTACCGTACAAATATTAATTCATATCAATTATGATCTTAATGTTAGGCAATATTATGATTCATTGTTTATTAATTAGTGTAGATGTCGCTTTATATAAATGTCACCTAATGAATGTAGCAAGGATGTAGCAGCGTATAACGAAACGTAAACAATAAACACTAGAATTTCGCAAAATGGCGAAACAAGACGTTACACAAACGCCACGATACGCTATTTTAAGGTCTGTCAGTTTTATTCTGATTAGCTATTCAAGTGCCTGTTATAATTATTTCGATTTAGATTGCCGAAGTATTTCCTTAAATATCTTAGAATGAACTATTTCATATTAAAGTTCTTGAACTCTCTGAACTCTAATAGTTGAATCATACATTATTAAAAGTTATATTTTTATAACACCTACTGGGTCTGTATTCGTCAATATTGATGAAACTGTTCAAGTTAATTGATGAAATAGATCAAATATGTGTCATTACATTTCAAAACGAGCTAAATCCAATTTCAGCCGTTTCTAATAACTCAAGTTATTGTTCAAGGCCTTCAAATTTTAGACACAATTGAAAATATGAAGACCATAAAAAACTGAAAACCTTATAAGCGGCAAAATTTGTGAAAAAAAAACTGGAACCTTAAAAAAAAATAGTGCTTGTAACCGTCACACGCGATTGAAATAAAACTTTTTAAATATTTGTAATTATTGTTAATAAACAGCTTATAAACAAATCAGTTGAAAATTTTGGAAAAATAATATTAATATAAAACAGTAAAAATAATAATAACAAAAAACATACAAAAATAGTTATGATTTAAAAGAAGTTTTGGTTATGTTTAATTATTTTCTAACCGGTTGGTACCGAAACGTGACACCATATTGACGTAACGAACTTCCGTTGCCTTTTAAAGCTCAGAACAAGGAATCTTTTATACCTAAATCATTAAGATTAGGGACTTAAACAATTAGTTTATATATTGATGTAATAGATTTTGTATAGACATAAGTACGGTAAAAGTACCTTTTAATAAGAATAATTCAAATCTTTTATTTATAATTCGTATCATTCCCATATACAATTATTGGCATTTTATTATTAATTTTAATTTGTGACGGCTTTGATCACGCTATTTCGGTTAGAGTTGTAGTAAGGAATGCTTTTTTATTATTATTTTACTATAAATACATTTTATTATTTAATCTAATAGCAATTAGCGACATTTAGTCAATATTATTCGGGTTTTGCTTTTATATAAATACAACTCTTGTACCCGTGTGTGTTCTTATATTAGCATTTTTTATTTAGAAAAAAAATTGATCATCTTTTTTACTTTTCTTTTCTTTTGTATTTATTATCTAAGCTGTTTATTTTTTACAGTTACTTATTACGTTTTGTTAATCATTTCGTGTGATACAATTTGATAGCTCAATTCTATATTAATTGTACTTAAGTAGACGACATTGATTAATCATCGAAATGATATCGTCATTGTATTTATTGTTAAGTGCAAATGTCCCTTTTAATTATAAAAGATTTATTATATTGCCAGCCTTTTGGATACTTATATTTACTACTTACTTTACAAGTATTTTAAGGTGATGTTAGAATTAAACTAGACATAAAGTAATGTGTTAAAAGAAAATAAAAAAAATATTGAATCTATACAAATACAAAATATTCTTTATTAAGCGGTATAATTAGCAGCGGTCAATATTACAACAGTTAAAAATGCAATGGAAGATTATTTTGCCACCAATAAGAAATTATTATAAACATTGTTAATAGCAATGGTCAGCTAGTGCTCTCACAATATGCAAAAAATAAACATTATGCAATAACCCATAGGTGAGAAAGAGAGAGTATATCATGTTTTTTCACGCTCAAAATCAAGATGCGTTATTCTTGCAAATTGTAAACGGCGGATTACAAAACAGAAGAATAATTAACAACAGTTTATAGCATCAATAATTATAAAATAAACAGAATATGTTTTATTATTATGACCCTTATTGCCATCTACGGTATAGTCGCGATATTCAACCATACACCTAAGCTACTAATTATAATATTCCACGTCTATATTCAAGTTAATATGTATTAAGGCCCAAAATGTGTATCGGATTTTATTCTTTGAGAATTGTCAATAACTCTTGACTGTGGTAGTATTAATCCATTATAACGATTATTCATTATATTTTTTTTTTCAGGAAACGTTGAAAACTTTAATGTTGTCTTTTTAATATTTTTTATGACATTGGATTTTTTATACAATTAAATTAATTAATTTCATACAATAAATGTTATCGAAATTCTTGAATTTTTTAAAAAGTGAATAGTACAGTATCTTAAATATCTGTAATATACGATGAAGGTATAAAAGTCGATAATGTCATATGTCTTTACCTAAAAATTGTAAATTATTGAACGTAGAATGTATCAGTACTTAATTTTTGATAGTACAATATAAAAATTTGATACTTAAATAATAAATTTAAATAAGGATTTAAATATTTAAAAAAAAATGAATATTGTCTTCGATATCAATTAGTAATAGAATGATTAGCTGAGATTTAGTAAAATTTATGCAACACACGTATTATTATGTAACAATATTTTGGAATTTGAATTCTATAGTGAAGCACGTATCATCGTAAGATTACGCAGAACGATAATTTATTGAAAAACAGGCGCGGATGCAAAGGAAGCTTTGGGTTCAATTGACCCCCTCCCCAAATCGAACTTCGACAGACTTTATTTTTCCAAATTTCAAAATACGAAACGTTATTCGACTACTACGACTTTAAATGGTTACAAAGAAAATGTCTTTTTTACTATGACTTTTTGCAACCCTCTAAACGAAATTCCCGTATCCGCGCTCGTTGAATCGGTCCAAGTAATTTTGTATGTAAATTCGACTCTAGCAGAATAATTTGGACAAGACTTTAGATTTTCTGCATTTATTCCCTATCCCGTCACCATTATATATTATTTAGAACAGAATAATTATGTATTATTCATTATTACTTTAATAATGACATTTATGTATTTTAATTATTCATAATTTTTAATCCACTAGAGATTTTATTAAGATAGTTTTTAGACGTTTTGTCAGTCGACAATTGTAACCGACTGTGTACCTCAATTCATTTAGCTTTTGCTGAATTACCGGTGTATTTGATAGGTTGACAGAAATAAATGACATAAAATAAATAAGCTGATTATATTATTAAACAGTGAATAAATGTTTTATTTCGTAAATCTAGAAACCCACAGAGAAAACCCGTACCTACGCATCAAATAGATATCCAAAAAAGTTATTCACGATTAAGATATCATTTTATGTTATGATACAAGACAATGTTAGGTTTAATTGGTCGAAAGCTCTATTTTTTGAGCTGTCAAAATCCGAAATCATAAAAAAATGTAATTATTTATAACTTAAATAATTAATATAAACCGAGAATAAATTTATTTCTCTATTAAAAAAACCACGACAAATCATTCATGAACAATTTAGATTCCATTTAGATCAGTAAGCCACAATACACAGGATACAAATCAGACTACCAAGAGAATAATGTGAACCAGTGTGATCCTACTAGGTAAGCTCGTGCTGGTCAGTATTAAAACACTAACTTTACCATAAGATTTTTTTTTATCGACATGTATGCAATGCAATCCATTTAATTTCGCTATGTAGGTAAGTTAATATAATTTCAAACGTTCTATCTCTAGACACCAATTCTCTTTGTATTTTCTCAAATTTTACTTTTCATTACTCATATATCTCATATTACAAATGTTTTATAAATATTTTTCCTGTTGTTTGTTAATTTTATTTGTTCATTATCAATTTTATTACGTACTCTCTACCGTAAATAATATTGGCTGGATTTTGACCTGTGACATGACGTGGGTGACATCTTCAATACTAGTAAATTAAACTACGCCTTAGGCTGAATTTCTCTTCCAGTGCTCATTAAACAAACCCGTACAATTTGCTAGTAGAAAATACCAGATTAAATAATAAATTACTTTTTACTCTATATCTAAGTATACTCAGATAAGTAATAGAATAAATAGATTCTTCGTTGTCGACTGAATTCATTTTTGTTTAGCAGTTAAGGAGCTTTAGTGTTATTTATCTTATTTATTTATCAGAATATAATTGACTACAGAACATACTAGATTAGCTAAAACATACATGAAAATTGTTAAAAGTAATGCCAACACATACAGCCGATTACAGCATTTATCAAAGACTACATTACAAAAAAAAAAATAGATACAATTAATAAAAGTAAAAAGAAACAAGAAAATAAAATAGAACTAATACTAAATAATGTAATACTTTCAATGACATAATAAACTATTAAAAAAAAATCATGTAGTTACTAATTTCCTAATTTTAGTTTTAAAATGCAAAAGTGAGTTGCCAAATAAATTTATAGTGTGATCTTTTCTAAAAAAGTCGTTATATGACAATCAATAAAAAAATGGAAATATTTCCTTCTTTTTTCATAACAAAAAAGCCTTTACTTATAAGTCTATTTGTCTAATGTGTACAGTCTACAATATTTGTACGATATTCGATGCAGTTTTACCATTTTAATGAAATAAAAAAACAATAAAAATACAGATTATAATAATCTATACTTTATTAATATTATAATTATAAAGAGGTAAAGTTTGTGAGTTTGTGACGTTGTGGCGTTGTAGGGGGTAATCTCGGGAACTACTAGTGCGATTTGAAAAATTCTTTTAATAAGCTTCTTTATCGAGGATGGTTATAGGCTATCATCACGCTAAGACTAATAGGAGCGGAGCACCAATAAATAATGTTTACAAATCGGGGTTTTTTTCTTCTCGAAAGCTTCCGCTGCGTGTTAGCGTTAGCCCAATGTATCTATTCCACGCGAATGAAGTCGCGGGCAGAGGCTAGTACGTTATATAACACATGAAGAAAAATATGAATATCCCCTGTTATAGTTGGATTGCGACTACTGAAGGATCAGTAATATATACATACAAATAGTTATTTGTATATAAATTTATTATTGATTAATTTTACTATCACCGTATGACAATCACCATGCAATTTAACCCCCTTGAGTATTATTTCATGGATAAAATTTTTATATTATACATTCTACACTAATCCGCCGCTGCAAGACACTAGAATAATTTATTGTATAGTGTATTAATTTTATATTGTAATTTTACGTAGACGACGTTGGGAGCTGTTGCTAGTACAGTAGTAAATATAATTCCTGATAACAATTATAGTGGATTTCTTTAGTCATTTAATATACAAAAACTAGCTAATACCCGCTACTGCATTTGCGTTATTTATTATCTGAATTAACAATATATCTTATAGAAGCAAGATCACGTCAAGTCTTCCCTTTTTTCCCACTTGATCATGGAATTAACATTAAAATATTTTAATATAAAGTAGTTACTATCAATAATTATACCCTAAAACGGTCTATAAAAATTTTCGTTTTCAAAACATTTTTTTTAATGAAAATGTTTTAATAAAAAAATGTTTCAATTAAATTTTCAGGATTTGTAGTTTTATATTTACAGTTCAATAAGTAATCGATAAATTGAAACTATTTATTTATTCACATATTGTTAATAAACTTTTAAATAAACAAATGAAAATTGCAATGACTTCTCCCTTAAATTATGAAAAAAAAATTTTTTTCAGGAACATGCATTATACATTAAAGTATAATATTTTGAAAAAAAAAATTCACTGTTCGTAATTAGTTTAAACAATATGAATTTATTTATCCCAAAGCGGCGAGCAATTGCCATAGGGCAAAGCGGCCTCAATGGAGTCCCACCATTCAGCGCTGGACCGAGAGTGCCCGGAGGCGCGAAAGTGGGACTCCATAACGAGATCTCGGGTGGCATACTGCTTAGGGCACCCCAACGCAAAACAACGCGTCGGCCACTGAGCGGGTAACTGGGACCCCCCGTATAGCGGTGGTACAGGCAAACCTGCAGTGCTCGAAACTGGCCCTGGCCAAGCTGCAGTGCAGGGCCTTTCGTGGGAAAGTCACCATAGCCCTCGTCCAAGAGCCATATACGGGCAGGACGGGGGAGGTGTCGCAGGTTCCAGGCACGAGAGTGATCCAGAACACTGCACCAGGAGCAGGGCCGGTAAAAGCGGCGATTATTGTCTACGGCGGGCTGGTGAGGGTCACAACGGACCCCCAGCTCGTGGACAAAAATATCGCCACTACAGTGCTGTGGGTGGGTACCATGACGCTGGGACTGGTCTCAGTCTACTTCAAGCCGGATGAGCCCATAGAGCCGTACATTGTACGACTCGAGAGGGTCTGCGCGGGTATAACCGCGCAGTTCTTGGTGATCGGCGGTGACGTAAACGGAAACAGCCTGTGGTGGAGCGGTCGCACCTGCGATCACCGAGGAGAAGCATATGCTTCCTTCCTAGACGCCGCGGGCCTCGAGATACTCAACGCCGGAGACAAACCCACCTTCCAAGTCTGCAGAGGGGGCCGCATATGCACGAGCAGTGTTGACGTCACTGCATGCAGCCCCACTCTTCTCGGCAGGATCGATGACTGGAAAGTTGATGAGAATATAACAACATCTGACCACAACGCAATCACCTTCTCGATTCGGGTGGATGAACCCCTGATTGCCCAGGGGCCAACAACCACCCGAATCTATAACACAAGGAAGGTAGTTTGGTCGGAATTCACATCAACTCTACAGGAGAAAATGTCTGAGAGGGGAATGACGACTTGTAGGGTGGGTGGATGCAATCCGGAACGGGGAGGAAATCGAGGCAGCTGTGTCCGAGTACCTAGCCTGTATTAGGGACACCTGCGAGCAGGTTGTCCCAAAGGCAGGCGGGGGAAAGAGGGTGAAGCACCCCCCTTGGTGGTCGCCGGAGTTAGACCGCCTGAAACGGGAGGCCGCGCGCAGGAAGCGGAGAATACGCTGCGCGGCCCCCGGGCGCAGGCATTACGTCGTCGCCGATTACCTCCAAGCTCTCGAGGAGTACAAGAGTAAGGCAGCGGATGCACAGACCAGGAGCTGGAAGGAGTTCTGCTCGGCACAAGATCGGGAGAGTCTTTGGGGCGGCATCTACAGAGTCCTGAGGAGGACCGAGCGTAGGCGCACTTTAGGCCCGCTGGAATCCGCTGAGCTCCTCGCCTCGACGCTCTTCCCATTCGACACTGTGGATGCCGAAACAGATGACCAGAGGGCCATGAGGGCGGAAACGGAGGGAATCCTCCCTTTCGAACTCCGGAGTTTGTCGGCTTGCGACCCGCCTTTCACCCGAGAGGAGATTCTGCGGGTCCTCAATGAGTCGAACCCGCAGAAGGCTCCAGGAGGAGACGGGTTAACGGCCGACATATGCAAGCACGCGATCCTGGGAGGGTGAGTGGAGGTGTTCCGGGCACTTGCGAATAAGTGCCTGGAGCACCAATACTTCGCCAAAGTTTGGAAAACCGCGTGCGTGTGTATACTCCGGAAGCCAGGCAGAGAGGACTTCACAACCCCTCATTCATACCGCCCTATCGGCCTACTCCCGGTGCTGGGCAAGTTCCTAGAAAAGCTCCTGGTCTGATGCATCAGGTGGCACCTGCTGCCGAAACTCAGCGTGCGGCAATATGGGTTCGTTCCGCAGCGCGGGACGGAGGACGCCCTCTATGATCTGGTGACACATATCAGGACGAGGATGGTGGTGCAGGAGATCGTCGTCCTGGTGTCACTAGACATAGAGGGTGCCTTCGATAACGTGTGGTGGCCGGCTTTGAAGTCCCAGCTCGTGGCTTTAGGGTGCCCTCAGAATTTGTACGGTATGGTCTTGTCGTACCTGATAGACCGGAAAATCGAGCTCAGTTACGCCGGTGCACGGTTGAGTCGGGATACTTCCAAAGGTTGCGTCCAAGGTTCCATTGCTGGACCAACCTTTAGGAACATCATTCTCGACTCCCTGCTGGTGGAGCTTAAGTCCGCGGAAGTGTGCTGTCAGGCCTTCGCGGACGATGTCGTCCTGGTTTTTTCCGGGCTGAAGGTCGAGCCTGTGCAGGAGGAAGCTAGCCAAACTCTGCAGACCGTGGTGGACTGGGGCGTCAGGAATAAGCTGTCGCTCGCACCTCATAAATCAAAGGCGATGGTGCTGACGCGATGGCTTAAATTTGACGCCCCAGTCATCACCATGGACAGAGTTCGGCTGCCGATGGAAGAGTCCATCCGCCTGCTGGGCCGGACCATAGACCGCAAGCTCACCTTCCAGGAACACGCCACTGCTGCCTGTGCTAAGGCAACAAACATCTACAAGCAGCTGGCGTGAGCTGCGAGGGTGGGCTGGGGTCTGAACCCGGAGATAGTCAGGACAATATACACGGCGGTCATAGAGCCGATCGTGCTGTACGCCGTAAATGTGTGGGGCCCCGCTGCGAGCAAGCTTTCGATAAGAAAGAAACTTGACAGCGTGCAGCGGGGCTTCGCGCAGAAGATTTGCCGGGCGTACCGCACGGTCTCTCTAACTGCCGCGTTGGTCTTGGCAGACTTGCTCCCGCTGGACCTCCGAGCCATAGAGGTGCACAGGCTGTACCGTGCAAAGAACCCCTCCGGAGCTGAGTGGCTCCCAGATCTACACCGACGGGTCCAAGATCTCCCGCGGTGTAGGAGCCGCTCTGACCTGGTTCAAGGAGGGGCAGGAGTACAGGTACTCAACGTTTCGTCTGGAGCCCTTCTGCACGGTCTTCCAAGCGGAGATACTGGCGCTGCTAAGGGCGATCCTGGCGGTTCAAAAGCGAAGGCCCGGGACGTCGGCATTTACAGCGACTCAAGTTCGTCGCTGGAGATGCTGGCGAACCCGGCCCCGCCTCACCGCCTGGCCCTCGCGGCACAGCGAACTCTGAGGGAGATCCGTGCAGAGGGAGGCTCAGTCCGCCTGCACTGGGTGTGGACGCACATAGGGACCGCAGGCAACGAGCGAGCTGATGAGCTCGCAAAAAAGGCCGCTCACAAGAAAGCTGTAGCCGACTACGATCGGTATCCGATCTCATTTGCAAAGCGCCAGATATGCGGGGCTTCAGTGAGGACCTGGCAGGAGCGCTATGAGGTCTCCATCACGGAGGAGGTGACGCGGGCGTTCTTTCCGAGCATTGAGGATGCACATCGCATCCTCAGAAAGACTAGCCTAGCGCCCTCCCACGTGCAGGTGTTAACCGGCCATGGGGGCTTCGCATCGTACCTGCACAGGCTCAAGCTGAAAGATAACCCAGCGTGCACTTGCGATTCGGGTACCGCCGAGACAGTCTACCACCTTATAATAGACTGTCCTAGATTCGGCTCGTCCCAAAATGAATTGGAGAGCCAAACCGGGTTGAGTTTGACCGTGGCAAACCTTCCTGGGTTAATAAAGAAAGATGAACACCGCGCCGCCACCCTAGGTTTCCTGGCGGAAATCGCTAGGGTGGCAGGTGCCAAAAATAAATAGGGAAGGCGCAAATATAAAAAAGTAAACATTTGGAATAAATAACAAGAATAGAGGAAAAGACACTAACATAAATTGTAAATAGAAATAGGAAACAGTCATTAGAATAAATAGATTAATTAGTATATAGTTTGTGATATAAACTCTGTGATAAAATTAGTATTAGAAATAAGAAAAATATGTAAAATATAATAGACAAAAACAAGTAAGAAACGATAACGACCAAAAATTGTAAATAGAAAATAAGAATATTTGTAAATAAATAAAAAGAAAATGAAACTAGCCAAAAGAACACGGCAGAAAAAAGAAAAAGAAAGTTAAAAATGCAAAAAAGATCTCGGAACACGTCTGAGGACAAAACGGGGACAATAAAAAAAAATACTAATGAGTTTTTACAATGAAAAATAATGTTATCTAAGAAATCTCTTTTTTATTACAATATTTATAACTAACAGATATTACATTTATTTTTATTTGTCAACAAAAACGGGAAGAATAGACAAATAATTAAGTTTGATACAAATATCTCAGCAACATTTTATTTATGTCTTTTATTTTTTTAATAATTAATTGAATCAAGAAGAAGAATCATCACGCTAAGACCAATAAGAGCAGAGTACCTATGAATAATGTTTCAAAATCGTTATTTTTTCCTTTTTAGAGCTTCCGCTGTGTATTAGCCCAAAGTAACTATTCCATACGGACGAAATCGCGGATAGGATCTAGTTTTACTATAAATTGGAACTAGGCGGCGTCGTTATCGTCGTGAAAGTTGAGAAGTAAAGATATTTCGAAACGGAGAATATACATGCAGTGTTCATTTCGTTATAACTATGACAATAATGAAAAATCCCAGTTAATAATAAAAGCACGCATACAGAACCACGGTCAGAGACTAGTATAATCTAAAATCGAACTCGAGTTATAAGTTAATCTACCCTATGAAAACTCTGTAGGGGGGGAAATCGGCTTTACGTATTCGGGGCGCACGAGCACTCACACGTCACATCTTACGTACGACTATTTTAATTTCGCTGCGGCATAATCGCGCCAGCTATTTTCGAATTTTTATTTTAGCGTAGTTCGCGTGTGGTCGCTGCCGTAATGGTCTTTTGGCGGGAAAAGTCACAAACGTTACCGTCAATCAACAGTGCAGCCGCTATTGTGACCGCTTTATTAGAATTTAATAAAAATATACAACGCCATCGGGACATCTACAGATCTCGAGGACACAGAAAAGGACATGGTAAGTAATCATATTTGTTAATCTGATATATGTATAATCTAATCTTGTACAAAATCTTGCGTTCAATGTCCAATTCTTGATCCGAGTCCAGCTAAGAATAATCGAAGCGATTGTAAGGTTAAACATGTCCCCTGGATATTGTTCTAATTAAAAATGTTATATATCTGGCTGATATATAATAAACATTTGGTATATTTGTTCAAGCCATAATATCGCGACGATATATTAATCCACATCTCCGTTCGGAGCTTAAACATCATGAGATTGTGAACGAAGTTTAATTCACCATGCAAATAATACAATTATAGAGCATTTCTAAACTACGTAACGTCTGAACCGATTACATAGAAGCTATCAACGAATAAACGATCTTAATATCATCTGGGTTACCTCAATAGCATCAGACTTGCCCCACAAGTTTAAGTAGTACCTAATGATTAAATTGAATAGAAGTAATATAAAATCGACAAGAATCTTTTAATGATTAGAGGCGGTAATGACAAAATAACAATCTAATAAATTAAAAAGAACCCAGAATAATAGATACAGAAAAACAAACAACAGAACTATATTCACAAGAATCAACAGTAGTAGTTCTTCCCGCGACACCAGTTATGGTTCTATACAACATAATATTGTCATTGGCATGAGAACTGTACCAGAGTTCAGACCTCTGATAGTCTCATCGCCGCCCTGTGCAAATTTCTTCAATTTATATTATACATTCGTTTCTAAGTCATAAATAAACGCCCGCGTTTTCTATACTAACTAGTTTCTAATACTCAGTTAATATAATTATAATATCTAACCACTAAGTGAGTAAAAACCCTCAAGACAATGGTAATTTCACTGCAAAAAACTAAACTGGTAATTTTCCATTTATTTGTTCTTGGCTTTATTTTACTATGCTTTATTCACGATCAGTAGAGATATACAAATTAGATGAGTTTTAAATTCTTGAAAGGCAAATAAAAAATAATCAAATAAAAATAACGATATTGTTTTATATTATTAAAACTGCTATGGAACTGGTTATCGTTAATTTCCTGTTGAAAAATCAAATTACGTTAATTAATTAGCGATAAGAATCAGAATGGGAACATAGATTAGGTTAAAAGAATTGATGAGAAAGTAAAAATATCAAACACGAATAGATAGAGCTAACAATATAGTACAAATAATTAGAGATAGATGGCGTTTAAATCGAATCCGACATTTACATGGCGGCATTAATTTTAAACCTAACGGTATCATTAGATCTTTAATTACCAAAAAAGCTCTTGTTAAGTTCTTGCTTATATTGGTTTACTGAATAGAAAAACTCATAAAAATCACCCGGCTCCTGAAGACTTTTTCAACCTATAATGCAACTTATTTGCATACTCATTGACGTACATTGTATACTAAATTGCTTTAAATGAGGCAATCAATCAAGATGTCACGACCGTACGCATAAGTTTTACGATTGTACACAAATTTGATTATATTAAATAATATCTACAGACAGGATTTTGATAAGGAACACGTTTTTATTGACGTCATTATGTTTACTATACCTACCATCAAAGAAACATAAATATAAGTAACTTTAATGTTTTTGCCTACTCTAAAACTCTGCGGTTGTTAGAGAGTCATATTTCATAATCTTTTTTTTTTAATTTTAAAACTTAACTATTTAATAATTCTTTTTCTCAAGAATTTAACAACAATAATATATTTCAATTATCTACAATAATGAAATTTATGACGTACAACAATCATTATAAAATTTAAAAGAAGTTGACTATTTTGGATCTTATACGAAAGAAGGATCTACGAAAGCGTAGAAATGATCCTTAAATATTAATGATGTAGTGCACAAATACAGTTCGTTATAGACTATAAGTAATAGTATGGACATTACTTCACACTTCTGCTTGGACTTCCGCTTGAACCATTTCAAGCGGAAGTGTGAAGTAACGTCTACCCTGATATCTAATGATGGATTTCCGCATAAAGGGTAAACACCTTCGTAAGGCAAATATCATAAATTATAAGATTTAAGACATATTAGTAAGAATTCTTCTACACACTTACTGATTAAATACTTATATATAACTAGCTGTTCTCCGAGACTTCGTCCTCGTGGAGTACTTACTTTGGGCTAACGTTAACATACAGCGAAAGCTCTCGAAAGAATAATCGGCTGAGTGCGCTCGCCTTAGTAGTCCGGTGAAGTTGTTAAGACCTTCCTAGGTCAATAGCGAAGTCATTTCGAAAAAAAAAACTCTCAAAAGAAAGATTATTTTGAAACATCCATAATTGGTACTCCCCTCCAATTAAAGTGATAATATAAGCCTATAGCTTTCCTTGATAAGTGATCTATCTAAAACTGAATGACAACTGAAAAAATCGGACCGGTAGTTCCTGAGATTAGCGCTTTCAACCAAACCAACAAACCTTCCAGGTTTATAATATTATTATAGATTAAAATAATATAGTTAAAATTCCAAACTAGGGTTCCCAAACTTTTTAGTGCACCTCAGTGTATTTACAGATTCCGTTTATGTAATATTTTGTCACCGAGTTGCGCCCTTAAAACATATGTATATAGGCATTACTCAATCTCACAAACAATAGAACTTTTAAAGTTAAACCCCACAATCTGGGGTGTTACCAGTCGATGAAATTATCTATCTGTATTTAAATGAACTAAGATAAATTAGCTTAATACATTTTTCTCCTCTGTTTCTCAACCGATTATATTTGTTATATTACGCTTATTAGCACTTTACGAGATTAGGTGTTATAATTTTTAAAAAAGTTTTTTGTTCCATATAATCGACTAGTTTATACTATGTTGGTTATATTTGGCGTTACTATTTTTTCTTCTTCTTTCTTTCTTCATATTATTCACATATTAGCACGGGAAGAAATAATTTTGTACACCTAATTAGTGTCTAATTCCAACCGTTGGACGACCACTAGTATATTTAACTAGTTAAAGTGGTGTCTGTTATTGTTGATGCACTTTTGCCATTTTAATGAATTATTGGATAATTGATGGATTAATTTGCTAGTTGGTCGTTTTTTTTCTCTATTAAAATATCCTGAGGATAGAAATCGATGTACTTTTTAAAGGCATTTTTCATCCTCTTATTAGATTTATAAAGTTTCTCAAAGTTATATAGGTACAAAAAAAATTAAAATCATGTGGAACAAGTATTGGTGAGTATGATAGGTAACAGAAAGTATTTAGTACGAGCTCCTGTGGGTTTTAAATGGTTGTTGTGTGGCCTGGAAATAATGAACAAGTCTCGTTTTATTGGCAGCAGGATTATAGTTTGCAATTTTTACAGTACACCTGTTCAGAACTATTGTGGGAGGTCTCAACAAAGCATTTTTGGCCGGAGGGATCCTCAGGGAGGCCGTGGTGGATGAGGAGTAAGCCTTGTTAAAAAAGTGTGTGTGTTCTTATATACACGGTTAAAAGTTATAATTCTTTGGCGTAATCTTTTATTCAAAAATTTATCTTTCGCCTTATTCTACGTTTGTAGAAAAAACGACACTAATAATAGAAAAAAGGTATTTAATACATTGAAAGTTTTAATACAAAGAAATACAAAAAAACAAAATGTTGACCATAGCTAACTTCAGGGTGTCGGTTTTTCTTAACGGTGTGCGTGCGCATTGTAAAATATACTCTCATCATTTTTCCAAAACGCGCCAAAAGAATTATAATTTCAAAAATCAATGACGAGGCGATGGCGGAGACGTCTTCCTCTCCCCTGCCAACTGAATCATGGGGAGAAGGGACGGAGGCCCTGACCTTTCATTGCACAGGTTCGGCAGTTTTTCTTTCCGTGGAAAACAGCTGCCGCCGGGTGTGTCGCGGAGCTTGCTCAGGCTCCCCCCGCGAAATTCCGCGGCACACGGTTCATCGTGGAGTTTTTTAGTCTCTAAAAGTCGCCGAAAGACACCCTCACTGCTGCGTCCCAGTACAAAGTGGGTGGTTGACATCCTGGGCCTGATAGTCCAATACGAATCCTTCTCCGCGTTAAAAAAAGATCTCAATAAACTGAATGATACCGCCTTATATTACACCTACATTCACAGGCAACTTTTTACTCAATTTGCGTTTCGGACATAGTTTGCCTACCTCTATTCACTATTGTGTCCAACCAGTGCGACAGACGTTTTTGATTGTTAAACAGAGTCTATTCGTTTGTGTATCTATTCAACAATATAAGGGCAAAATTTTAAGTGTAATTAATAATTTTATAAAACTTAACACTGTAATCAATTTTGCACAATTCCATATATAAGAATAAGAGGTAAAAAACTTGGAATATAAGTACTTTCAAAATCACCTCCATAAGTCGAATAACGGACTAAAAAAATTATGGACATTATATCGTTAAATAGTTAATAATAATAATTAGTAATAATACTACAGTATTGAGTCCAGAGAATCGAAAATAAATCTACAACCTCTTTATCAGTTTTGACTAATCATGGTTATTTTACATTGATGAAAAATATAAATTAGTTATGTTTTAATCCAGAATGAGCACATACATCTTCTGTGTATAATTTTCAATCTAATAGTAATTTATTCGACAAGATATCCATGATCTAAATATCATGTACACGATTAGAATTATATCAATGAAAACGAAATTACGTTAATCAAGTTGACAATAATTAAAGTGTCATGATGTCGTGACGAGCACGCGTAGTTCGCGTGGCTGATGGAATTATTTATATTAAGACAAGGGATTAGACAGTCCCTTATCTTTTATCGGGCTTATCGGCAACCACTTGCCAGCCATCCGCTCATACCGAGATTGCTGTCTGAGTATACATATCCAAAACTATATAATTATAATGTACTCGTAGATATGTATATAATAATGTACATTTATTTTGGCTGGAATTTTTGATAAAAACTAATGTCCACGTCCGCCTTTTATGTAGTTTTTATATATTTTATAGCTTTAGCGTTTGACCACAATAGCACCTGATGTTAAACGAGACATTCTATGATAGTAAACACGCCAGATGTATCGCCGTATTGCGGTTCCTAATATTTTAAGTAATTTTTCAAGGTCATTTTTGGTTATTGTTCAAATGTTGTACAGGTAAAATATAAAGATCATAGAAAAAAATTGAGTCGTCACGGGACTCCTGGCAGGTGTGAAATTGTTTTGTATAAGTCACACGTATATTTTTTTTATATCATAGGAGGCAAATAAACAGATGTTAAGTGATCACCTCCGTCCATAGACACTTGCAACACCAGGGGAGTTACAAGTGTGTTGCCAGCTTATGTGGGGGATGAGGAGGGTAAGAGGAAGGGAAGGAGAAAGGGGAAGGTAGGGAGGTGGAAAAATAACAGATTACGAAAGGAATCAGCAGTGACACAAGTTCAACTAGGCGCGGGCGCGGTGTTTTTGGCGGCATTTAACAAAGGGCGCTAGTTTGTCAGCGCGTGCCGCGTACCACTAGTGTAACGAGGGGTCGACAAAACAATTTGATTCTTATGCGTATAAAGATAGGGTTGCAAATATTTTTGAATATTTCGTTTATAGCATAAAGTTCGTGTGTTTCGTCACCATGTCGCGCTAAGCCAACAATCAGGTTTACCCGCGCCTATATATGTTTACATATATCATATTATAACGAAAGACCTTATGAACGGCAAAATTTGGACTTGGTTTAAAAACTGGAAATCTTCAAAAATTAAACATGTTACATAAGCGATTAAAATTGGATTTACTTCATTTTGAAATGTAACGACTCAAATGTAGAGAAGGACTGGCTCTCAGTTGTAGTTGCTGGACCACACCAATAGTAGTCCGGTGAAGCTGTAAAAGCCTTGCAAGGCCAATAACGTAGTCAGTTCGAAAAAAAAACCACACCAATAGGTGCTGTACGACAGATTTACAACTTGAGGGTGATAGCTGGCCAGACAGCCTTAGTTATACGAGTATATACGTTAAAAAGATATATCCGATCGAGTTTCATGCCGGTTCTTCTCGATGACTTTTCCGAACCGGTGGTAGTTTTGACGTCCATTAGCGACTTGTCAGTGCCTAAATTGAATAAAGTATTTTTGATGTTGATTGTAGCAATATTAACGTTATATTCGCTTTTCAATATTTCATATAAAAATAGTATTTTTTTTTTTCAATTTTGGCGTGGTGACGACGCGACGCGACGATCGCATGCGCAAGTGACTGTGCGCAATCTCTCTTACCGCACTGAGCTCGCATACCTATAGTGTAATTTGAGAATTCGACAATTTGAGATTCGTTCGATTCGAACAATTTCGATGTTTTACATCTGCTAGGCGTATCGTGACGGCTCAATTTTTTCCATAGCATTTTCTATTTCTCAACTTTTATTTATAAATCTCTATTCGTCATACTTGACGATTCGTAGATCTATAATCTACAATATTTGCATAATACTTAATACAGATAGTAATATCTACAAACTATAACATGCAGAAAAAGTTTGCACCCCTTATTATTGTCGAATAATAACACTGGGCAAACACCAATTATATAAACTGTGTTCTTTAGTCAAAAGGACTTTGCGCGACATCTATTTTGCTAATACGAAAACTTTGTGCATGCTAACTATAGTCAATACGCCGCGATTCCTCTTAATCTCAAACAAAACAGAAACCACATACGAAACAGATAAACATTTATTTCAGTAGCAATTATATTCTTATACCCAAAGTACATCTGCTTGATTATCTGTCCATCATTCTCAAACAGCTAGACAAAGTTAATTTTACAATAATGAGGGAATATTACAAATATGCCCAACGATGTAGACGGGTACTAATTTATAAGGACATTATTACGTTGATACGTTCCGTTATAAATACTAAGATGAAATGAAATTGTTTATTAGTGCAAACACATATTGATAAGTTACTAGCAACCGGTTATGTCCAGAGATCGCTGATGAGCAATCCGAGTGCCCCCGACGGTCGTTATAAGATAGGAAACGAAGTAAACACATTTGCATATGTGGACACTAGCGGATACAATGTAGGTAATGTGTTAATATTACTTATAAGTTACAGAACGCCAATAGAAACTTGTTTATATGTGATATTGGTTTAATGTTTTCAGCACGCAATTTAGAACTAATTTTAAAATATCTATATTTTGTATGGTAAGCGTCTACTGGTCATCCTCATAGCTCCTTTCAGTTCAGTTGCTGTAGTGTTACTCCCACATCTGCACGACAAACTTTCGGCTACTCGTCGTGGTAAAAACTAACCTCAAGATTAATTCCAATATAGGCACAAAATAGCTTTCGCATACCTATGTCATTCCAATAATAATTCGTAGTAAGCATTTGCGAATTCCATGTGTAGAAACTGTAGTCCCAGCTATCGTGCTGGGTCTAACATCACGCAGTCAGATAGTTCTTAACGCATGAGGCAACAGCCAGGTGCGAAATACGGCTTTGTCTTACAGTATTTATATATTTTAATTATACTATAGATAAGAATAAGACTACATCTATCTATTTTTAAAACCGTGTTTTTGTATATACAGATTATCTTTAAACTTCGACCACGTGGCCCACTCGTGTAGAGGACCGTGCTCATTCCAAAATTCTTGAACATATGGAATATTGGATTATCGACACAAAAAAAACTTCGGATTCAACAGCCATTGTTTTCCAGGAGTTAGGATTCCTTGAGAATCTATAGTCTAACACCAATGACAGTATCTAGATTTTATTTAGTCCTTTAACAGCTTTAAGCATACCAAGTTTTTACGTACCCCTTCTAAAATACAGCTTGATTAATATCTGCTTTGGCAGCTAAATAGGTGGGAAATCTCAAGGTCCGAAGATCGAATTCGGTCAAATCATGAAACTAAAACATTATTTTTCTCCCTACTCGGCCCAAAAAAAAATTTTTAATCATCTTGTTTTCTTACTCTTAAAACGATTATTTGCTACAGAAGTAATATTATGTTATTTTTCTTGTTATCATTTATTACTATTACTGTGCATAAAATGTCCATTACCTGAAGAAGTTTGGAATCATTGAAAAAGACAAAAGTAAGTGATTGGTATCTACTACAGTAAATAATTATGTTATCAATCAATACAGCATTGTTAAAGAACGTGTCACATATTTATGAAGTTCTTCATTATAGCGATAGTCTACAACGGACGCGACGGCTCGCTGATAAGAGAACCAGCTGTAACCGGTGAGGTAGTCGCCCGGCGATCGCAGGGGGCCGACCGCGACGACGCACACGCACGTACTCGCTCACAAACACACACTTATACAATGTCACACTACTGATAATACAATCAGACGTTCAAACAAAGTATTCAGTGACGCACTATTTTGCAGTATCCATGAATATTTGTTCAGGATTTGAAGAGAATGAAGCTCCGTATGCTTTGTCACGTTTGAAAGATTAGTCTGATGAACTCCGGTATTAAATGGTGATATGACATGTCATAACTTTGTTTAACTGTTGTATTTATAGGATTAAACTTACTAGAATGATTCTTTAGTAAGTTATATTTATCATCACATCAGTTCAGATTATGTAGCCAAGCATCCTCGTGATACGGCAGTTGTGCTTCAGAGCCAAATCCTCTCTAGCTTTAGCGTATTTAGGTTAAATTGTGGTCTAACACTACTAAGACCTATAAGTAATCAAAAAATCAAAACACGAATAAATAAATCTCGTAAATAATTAATTTATTTCCAATAATTAATACTTTTATGGCATTCAAAATCAATCATTTATTTCACTCCAGTCCAGGGTTAGCACTACTGATAGATCTGACACAGCGTTATCTATAGTAGCGACTAGAAAGAAAAAAATTACTAACGCATTTTAAAATATGATCTGGATAAAATTTACGATCAATACAATATAAATAGAAACGTCGGAGTTTTTGGCGGGATTTCAGTCTGTCATGTTAGTGGATTTTATATTTTATTCATAATCTTGTGTTACTTGACTCTATATTGTGTAAAGTTGGTGGTGTTTTATGTAATATGGTTAGTTTATTGTGCATAAGTGAAGTGAATGGAAAATAATACCATGGAGCATGAAATTCTGAGATGCCACAAAAACTCCCTGGAAGGTTCTAACTAGGAATCCACCATTTTGTTAGAATATTGATTCACACGACGCTTGATATTGAAATGATCGTACGACGTTTGTAATATTATTGACTACGTGACAATGGCAGTAATAATCTGAAAGATTGGTTGCCAAATATAAAGTTTAAAAAAAAAATAGAAATGTCACATCAATGTTGCTATGAATAGTATAAATTTATAGATGTAACAACCAATATAAAATACTACATCATATAGGAAATGATATTAAGGATTCTGTATATGTAAATTCGTATTTTCGCATATAATGGCAGCACTGTGAAAACGTTTTTGAAGGATCCAAGTTAGAATCGTCATGTTTGCATTCAATATGCCGCAATTATTTTAAATACATACATACATACAAATGAAGTATATTTCATTCATATTCTAATACATTATCTACATTTTTACAAAGCGGTAATCTTCTTGAAAACGTTTATCCTAGTCATCTTAGAGATCATATTCCAAAAAATATTGCAATGATATAAAATTTATGCTCAATGTTACATTTTTTATATTACTATATTTATTTATTTATATTATATGTTTTAATTATCGTGTATGAAGTCTCGGGCGGATGTTACTAAATATATGCGCTATGCAATAACAACTTTTACGTTTAATTGTAGGAAAATAATAACAATATATAATTATGCAGACTAGATCATAAACAACATAAAACACTATATCATCAAATTTAGTCTGTCGGTACGTTCTTAAATGGTTTTTGTGAAGTGGTCATGTCAAATGTTAAGCTCCTGAAACGGCCGATGACACCAACAGTGACTTTAGCTACGTATTATTTAATACGTACGTATAGTAAATAAAAATTACATTGTTTATATCAAAGTAGCTCAAAATGTGTACGCGTAAATTAAGTAACTCTATTCGAATACGAGAGATGGCGCTGATAAAAGCTAATTATAAATATATAGAATATTAAGAGGAATTAAGAAAACCTATCTATAAAGTACACGATCAAAGTATGCAATTGTTTATTTATTTACTTATTTACGTTTACACGTAAATTTTTCTATCCACAAAAACGTAACCAGTAGACGACTTCACGTGATTAGATAAGAGAAGCACAGTCTGTCCGCACCTACAACACGTAGCGAGGCACGACGCTTTACCAAATTTTCCAATTGACCTAAAGCATTATGTCTTTTCCTTATCAATATCTGCCTAAGCTCTCGGTTGGTATCAATAGAATCAGATAAATGATCATGCAATCATGGTATCTTTCCTAAATCTCTAGATTCCTCATACATGATATTCTGTCGCAATATAATCTGCAAATTATGTGTTTCAATACATAAGTTCAATAAAAACTAAAGAAAAGCGAATATAAGAAGATTTACTCTATAAAAATCGAACAGAACATCTTTGGCCAAAGCCACGTAGGTGCCAACCTAGTGTTAGATTTTCACAAACATTTCCTGTTCAATTTTGAGTAATTCCTTGGTGTATCTTCAAAATCTAAAGTCCAATACGAATGAAATTAAAATAAAATCTGTCGTGAAAACTATTCTCTCTTTAATATAAAAGATTTTTCCAAATCAGTTTCTATGTGACGATGTTCCGAGTTCTAAAACCTTATATTCACTGTGAAAAGGAATTCTTAGAAAGACAGTCGTATTACTACGTTCTAAGGCAGTTATATATTGCATATTATATAAGTGTATTTCGAATATTTATACATATTATTATGTTCAGATATCTTAATTGCGCGTCCAGCATTGATTAACTTCAGCACAAGCGTGCAAAAATAACAATCCACCGTCTTCCACTGCTATCCCTGTCTAAAATAAATTTGAGCTTGCTTAGCGAGTTACAGAACTGTTACTTTAAGAATAACTAGAAATATTCGTAAAGCCGCTGATGGAAACAATATTTGCAAAAAATATTTCCTGATTGACATTATCACATCATATCATTTGGAAACTACTTTTTTAAAAGAAAGTGAATAATCAAAATTATAAATACCTCACATACTCGTGACCTTAAATGACATTAAAGTAGCACTAAACAGTTTACCTTGAAATGATAAATTATCAGAACGAATTCATATTGTTTGTTATTTAATAGATGAACAAACATTCCCTGGAGTTTCTGCAATAACACAAATCCATCTTTATATATTACTCTAAAAATAATTATAACAATATATTTTTATATAGCCTTATTTTTTTAGAAATTAATCAATGCTTAATATTATCCATTATATTTTACTAGGTTTTTCCCAAAGTATATTTTACGCCTCGAATTGAAGAAGTTGACCTAAAACATGGCGTATTAAACAATTATTGTATATTGTAAAAGCCCCTAAATGAAATAATAAAAAAAATCTATATAACGTATAACGTAAAATATCGCTTGAAGATAAACCTAAATATTGTAACAGATCACTGTATATCTAACTTCATACGAAACTTCAGTTAAAAACATAATGTGTATGTATCGTAAATAAGAACCAGTAAGAGGTCGCTTCACACCGACACTGCGATATCAGCCACCTATTGAACTGCAACCTATCAGACCGGTAATAACTGGCCGTCAGCCGCGGCTGCCGGCTCACTGATAACTCCTATATTCCACTAATATACAGTAGTATACATGTTTCATAGGATATTTCACACAGAGATTTACTGTAACCATAAAGTTTAAGGTCTTACCAAAACTGAAACCATGAAATATAGTGTTTGTTTAGACTTTTACTGAGAAATAAAGTTGTAAACGCAAACGTAACATTCGTGGGGGTTTCGTCCTGTTATCGGCGCGCGGCGTGTTGTCACTCAGAGACGTTTTATAAGTAGGCGACACGCGCGCCAGACATCATTGTCCGCGGCAAGAGCGCGGTGACCACAACTAATAAAAATTGTTTTAAAAATATCTGTGTACCAATACACATAGTGTAACCATGTTGGTGTTTCCTCAATGGAGATGTAATATACCTGATGAGGGGTGTAGATCACCGCGATGGATGCCTGCTGAGAGATTCGCACCTTACCTCGCTAGGCCTCTTCTAGCATCACCGCTTCCACCTCAGGTGCGATACATAACAATTATTTCGTGTTTACTTACTTTAAAATATATAGGTCCTCACCTATATCTTGTTTTCAAGAATTCCGCAGTAAATATAGCAAATTCAAACACTCAAGACGTCAAAATTCTGTTGATGGTCCATGCCGTGTGTCCAGTCACCCCAGGGATTTTTATAAACAATTTTCAAAAAATAAACAATGTCGTAATCGATTATTATTATTGGCAGGTGGAAGACGAAGATTCTTCAGGGAGCTCGTCACCTGAACGGAACACATATGATCGGATTATTGAAAATGCTGAAGGTTTTTGCGGGTGGCGGGGATGCGGCGCGCAGTTCCCGAGTGTCGCGCGTTTGTCCGCTCACGTAGCGCGCACGCATGCGATCGCATACAGAGACGGTCTCTTCTACTGCGGATGGAAAGGATGTTCACGACCTCACAAAGGATTTAATGCACGGTATATATTTTAATTTCACAATTAATACTTTTTATCATATTTAATTTATACAAGTTTACAAATATTCACTTATTCTAAATAATTTTTAATATCTTATTTTTTGTTTATTGACAGATACAAAATGTTAGTTCACGTCCGCACGCATACAAATGAGCGTCCACACACATGCAATCAATGTAGCAAAAGTTTCTCCAGAGCAGAAAATTTGAAAATACATCTTCGTTCACACTCTGGAGAAAAGCCATACGTTTGTCCTTATGAGGTTGGTATATCAATCAACTCAGTAGTATAAACTATTTTAGCAAGTCATGATATCATTGTAAACATTTCTGTTCACGTATATGTAGAATATGTTTATTCTCTCATAAGCTTATCTACTACTTCTGAACCACCTAACGTTTTCGAAGAAATTGTAAGTATAGATTAAAGAATACGTGTTTGATTTGTTAACAGGGTTGCGGCAAAGCCTATTCAAACTCCAGTGACCGGTTTAAGCATACGAGAACCCACGCTGTTGAAAAGCCATATTGCTGCAAAGTTCCCGGCTGCAACAAGAGATATACTGATCCGTCCAGTCTGAGAAAACACGTTAAAACTTACAAGCATTTTACAGTCGAGCAACTCGCAAAACAAGAGCTCGCTACTCAACATTCAGATCAGTCACCACCGAATGAAAATAGCTTATACAATGAACCCAGATCTCCGAATATAACTTACAATCCGGTCAGAAGTCCCGTTTCACCAGTAATAACTTACGCGCCGGTTCTACCAGAGTCGACACTTTCTCCGATTGGCTATCCCTGCAGCCAAGTCACTTGTGTACGACCTCTAGAACCTGTGTATCCCATAAGAGTACCACCGAATGAGATGTCATATGTAGAATATACACAAATGTATGAACACGCGTATAGGAGCTACTATTCAAACATCAGTTACCCAACTCTAAGACCTACTATTAATGATAAAATATTCACGTATGAGGAGCAGCCGAGATTAGACGATGTTGTAATGGAAAATGTAGATGAATGTTCTGTTAGATATAGTTCCACCGAAGACAATACACCTCTGAACCTGATATGCGCCAAACGGACTGAATGCAAACCTATCGTAGATATAATCCGACGGACAGACCTACCTTTAGATTTAAGTACTAAGAGCTAATATTTATTAAGTAATAAAATAGTAAAACAAAAACGCATCCCTTCTTGCCCTTTCTTAACCAAATCCCACAATCACGCCTTATAATAAACGACTATGTGACCCAGTACTGACATGTTAAACTTTGGATGACTAACAAGTGCCGAAAGACATCCATAGGTTTTTGAGAACAGATTTCCACGGGAGGGTGGTAACTAGACAAGCGGGGTTAGAGGAAGCCTTACCAACATGTTTTCATTGTTTTTCTCCACCAAATTTCCACTCGTTGTAGTGGACGGATTTACGTCGAAGTATATTAGACAATATACTTTCAAGGTATAACTGAATAAAAGAATATGTAAGTTTAATTTTACTTAATATATAATCAATTATAGTCTGTCATATGACGACTCTCTTTTAAAGAAATGTAACCGAGAATGGCGATATCATACTAAAGCCGGAACATAAGGATGGCTTGGTGCCAGACCTAAAAACTTGTTGATATTACCTAGTGGGATATCTAGTCTACTAGAGAACATTCTTACACTTTTTTGTTGTATCCCAGATATTAAGAGGAATGGGCTGGCAAGTCCTTTATTCTAATATTAAAACAACTAATGATCGTTTTCTAGAATAGTTAGCTGCTGAGTCCTAAGAATTTGCGAGATTGTGAGAGGCTTATCGTATTCCGTTGACCCGCTCATGCACCTCGCGCATGCACTGAGTCATTTGACTCGAAACATCCAAAATATCTAGATCATTCTATCAATGCACTAGTCAATTGTCAAGTCGGCGATTATCCATGATTAAATTATGAAAATCATAATTGGAAGTTACAATGGTCGGATTTAATTGTTGAGGGTCCTGAAGCAACATATATGTGGAAATCTCAAACAATTTTTTCATGTTGCAGAAAGAAGAGATATTTAATAAACAAAAGGATTTATGAGTGTACACTTTCTTTTCTTTGTTAGTACGAGTGGTATTTGTCTTATTAAAAAATCAAATATCTAGTCATTTTATGGAGATCTCTCTCTTGAGAGGGTCCTCCTGTTGCCTGCTTCTTTATCTGACCCCAGTTACAAGATAGTTCTATTTTTCTTTATTTCGGGAATCGATGTCCTTTAGATTTCTAATTTGCTTAAACAAATAGTTTGTATACACAATGAATTGTACGTTGCCAACAGATAAGGAAGTAAGTAATCTGCGACACTATGTCTTGTCACCGACAATGTTTGCACGATGATAAAGATGTGCTGAATATGGTGAATAACGTAAAGTGGTGCAAATATTTAGTTTGCTCCGTTCTTTTATTGTATTAGATTTGAATGTAAACATTTAATAATATTTATTTGCTACAAATGTGTCTACATCTTATATAAGTTCGTTTGAAATGGAGTCTCAAGGAACATGTCTGAATAGTTTCAATAATTCTAAAGTTTAAAAATAAACTAAACAGAAATTAAATTGGAGCAATTTAGTGAGCTCTATAAGCTTGAAGAAAGTGATTTAGACAATAGAATCTAGAAAGTTTATACTTTTATTTTAATTAATTAATTTAATTTTATGCTAATGAAACCTATAATCAAAAACAGATACCAAAAATCTGTCTATTCATTTTTAGTTAAAAACAAATTTTATAGCTATTCTTTAGTTTATCATTTATATCTATTAAAATACACAATGCAACAAAGTACAAATCAAGATAACTTTTCTTGTAAAATTATGATTTCAACCGTGATTTTGTTGAATACAAATTTCATACAACCACGTATATAATGATACATAACCCTCAGCAAAAAATACACACGTCATTAAACTCTGCGGTGTTTATACGAATCATAGTTTCTTAAAATTTTAATAACTTCATCTTTGAGTTTTTGGCGGGATTTTAGTCTGTCATGTAGTGGATTTTATATTTTATTCATAATCTTGAGTTATTTGGCTCTATATTGTGTAAATTTGGTGGTGTTTTACGTAATATAGTTAGTTTGTTGTGCATAAGTGAAGTGAATGGAAAATAATACCAAGAGCATGAAATTCTGAGATGCCACAAAAACTCTCTGGAAGGTTCTAGCAAGAGATCCACCATTGTTAGAATATTGATTCACACGATGCTGAATATTGAAATGATTGCACAATGTTTGTAATATTATTGACTACGTGACAATGACAGTAATAATCGGAAAGATTGATTGCCAAAAATAAAGTTAAAAAAACACTTCATCTTAAATGAAGACGTCATTTTTTTTAAAAGGACCATCTGTTTTAACAAACTATGAGAATCATCGTAATCTTTCTAATTATTTTTGCGTCACGCACAATCATTACCAACACTTCAAATTTCGTACGGATCTCACAAATGCAATGTTTTCTTAGACTACGGTTGCTTAAAAAAAAACTAGATAGGTACATAAAAATATGTATTTATTAAATCAGAAAATTCTAACAAAAGATATTGTTTTTGTAAAAAACACAATAGTCTTAGATCTAAGGTCTAACAAGTTGTGCCATTCCGTCGGCGATGATGTTCAAAGCGGCGAGGTCCTTGCGAGCTGTATCCAGCAGGTGAGCCATTCCACGTTGCTGCAGCGAGAGGAATTGCTTCACATCTTCTTGTGCACCTGATCACAGTTTAACCGATATTTACTAATATAAATCCCATTTTAACCGTCCCTAATATATTTCCAGGATCTTTAAAACGTTGTACTTAAATGGAGCGGCTTGCCTGGGGTAGTACCAACCACCCTCTCACAGAACACGTGAAGTAACAGTCCTTGCATTGTTTGCAGTGTTGCGTTTCGTTCGCTCAGTGAGTGCACCGGAGGCCCAAGTTCCCCATCCCCCATCCCCTTCCCTTCCCCACTAACACAGGCTGGCAACGCACTTGCGACTCCTCAGGTGTTGCTGGTGTCTATGGACGGTGGTGATCACTTTACATCATGTGACCCACTTGTTCGTTTGCCTTGTATGATATAAAAAAAAACAGCAAAAATTAAACTTCGATTTAGGTGTATAAAACTGGAAATTTAAAAAATTAACATGTTTTTTGAACGCTAAATAAGTTCTTTAAATACCATTTTATATTACCTCCACATTACAATAAAATTAGTATTAATTAAATTAAAATTTATCAAAAAATCTCACCAGGATCTAATTGGTAGCGTTCTTGCGAAGAACCGGCACTTGCGCTGCGTTGTAACCGAACGGCGCACAACAATTCATTAAGGCGACCCTATTAAAAAACAAAATAAAATTATAACACCATATAAGTAAATCTAATATGTCTATATTAATTTAACTTATTATTACAGCTGTTTCGTATATAACTTACCACTAATTATCTTGCAACAATTATAAGTCTGAAGTCAAAACCGATCATGGCGACATCGTTTGGAACAACATAGCGTTTACACAGTATAGATATGAGACAGTACGGAAACTACCAACAAACGTTCG
>JACEII010000013.1:7776662-7824514 GCA_014332785.1 Antheraea mylitta
GATAATGTGGAACCATATCTGATATTGTTACGGTTTGTTGTGGTTTAAAATAAATAGGGACCACAAAGGCAGACACCAAAAGTGACTTTGTTTTATTCTATTCATTGATTACTTCTATTTTTGTACAAAATAAATACTAGTATTCAATATTATATGTTGCAGAAAACATTCTATCTTCTACTATAATATAATTATTTCAAAATATTACGCAATAGATAGGATTAAATGTTGAGATATAATCCTTATATTTATCATATAGAGTATTTGAGAGTAGTATCAATGATCACAAGGAGAATAACAACACCAGACAGCTGTCAAATAATAATCTAAAAACTTTTATATCGACAACCACTGAAATTTCGTGCGATTACAGCATTAAAATTACATTGTATTTGCGAGTATAATCCATATAGCTACTTCGAACCGGTTTACACTTTACTGCCGATATAAATTATCAAAAAGATTACAAATATGTCTGGAGATAACTGAGAAAACGAATTGTTATTAGATATAAAGGATGGTCAGCCACAAACAAAAATTAATTTGTGGATTCGCCTGCATAGCAATCATTATTTTGAGCTGCCATGGATTTTTTTTTATGTTTAGTGTTAAGTGATCACCGCCGACTATAGACATTAGTAACATGAAGGGAAGTCGCAAGTGCGTTGCCAGCCTATGTTTGGTGAGAATGGGGGGATAGGCAGGAGGAGAGGGGAGGGTAGATGGGTTAGATAGGAGATCCGCGGATTTCTCACTGACCGAACGAAATGCAAGAATGCAAGCACTGTTACTTCACGTCGGTGTTTCTGTGGGTCGGGTGGTACTACCCTGGGTGAGCCGACCCATTCATGCTGAAACCAATAATGGCTTCATCGTGGCTCTACCGCAGTGTTCCCCAATGTGGGGCCCACGCCCTACAGGGGGGCAACTTTATAGTTAAGGAGGGCAATTAAAAAATGGTCTCGACACGACTTTGATGCCATTCGTTTTGGATTATTTCAATGCAATGCTAGATATCGGTGACAAATTTAACAAAAAATGCAAATTCTTTAAAAATAATGCTGTAAATAATTATAAGGTATAATTTCGTTTGACGTTACCAAAATATCAGCTGGGTAATTATAGGCGTGAAGTAAGTTTTTCATTATAGGTTTTGAAATTTTACTTACGATGTTTTGATAACAATTTTATATTGATTTCTTCCTAAAACTTATCATTTATACTTCTTAAGGGAACAAAACAGTTTTTAAAGGTTAAAAAGTATGTATGGGGGGGCGGTCATAAAAATTTTCGAAATGTTAAAGTGGGGCATGGTCTAAAAAGTTTGGAAAATACTGTCTACCACCTTTCATTGCTAATTTTAATTACATAGTATTCTAAGTCCGCCTGGCTGACTATTACTCTCAAATTGAATATCTTTCAATAAGAACGTGTTGGTATGTTCCGAAAGCTGGACTTGAGAGCCAAACCCTCCCTTTAGATTTAGTGTATTCACCATTTTAAGGCGCTTAATCACCTAACATCAGATGATATTGTACAACAAACGCTACAAAAACAAACAGACGCTAAAACTATAAAGAATAAAAACAACACAAGACATACAATGCACTCAACTATCCTAGAAGTTTCTACAAAATTTAATGTTCTGAAAAGATTAACAGATAAAATGAAAAAATTATTCCGGTGTATTTATTTTCCAGTTGGATTTTAAAAGCATTAATCAATTATTACAAGCAATGCACAATATATAAACATCATGACAATGTATAAAAATGAAAAAAAAAAAATATATACACGAATAGCTGTAATCTATTTATATCGCTACCACGGTATCGTTTCCTACGTATTTTACCATGTGTCTGGTGTCTGGAGATAAGGCATCGATGGTAACTGATAAGGCAGCACGCGTATACTTAGTGAGAGTATTTAGGCAGACAAGGTCACCCGTCTATCACGGAATTACGTCGCAAATTTGATATATCTGAGTCGTCGTCGTCCCCTCTCTCTATAACACCTCGCCTAAACACTACCGCATACAATTGTAACAGATTAATCTAAACTTATCGAGATTTGCAGTAAATGAAATAGTTTAATGAGATTTTTTTTAAGTTAAATCCACAGTTGTATGTTTCCCACATACGGTGGTACTATAACATTACTCAGAATAATTTTACCGTCGTCCGACAGTGTTGTCACTAATTTAAAGTAATTAATGTAGGCGAATTCTGTTCCGAGAGTAAGGTCAAATCGATATTAACGCGAGCGAAACCGTGGGGAAAAGCTAGTTAACACATATAGATACAAGATATTTTTGAATGACCACAAATCACATATAAATAGTCTCATTCTTAGATTGTTAGGTAATAACCCTAAGTGGTCCCTAAATAAATTAATATATATTTTTTAATATATTATTTTCATGTAAATTGATGAAAATATTAATTAATTCAAATTTATTTTTAAAAAAGGTTAATTGTTGTTTCTATACGTCTGTTTCTGTACGTTGTCTTAATTCTCCTAAATCGTGTAAAGGAATTTTTATATCATTTTCACTATTATTTGATGAATGTCTTCGGGAAAATTTAAATAAAAATAAAAAGATTTACATTTAAAATACATGCATGTTTTTTATTTGTAGAAATATAAAAAAAAAATATTGTAAAAATAAAAACATTCATAAGAACAGTACAGGCTTACAAAATCAGGGTGGTTCACTAACAAACTATAAGGAATTCAGTAAATTTAAGATGTATAATACTTTGTGACTTAAAGAAAACATACACAAAGCTATGTTTATTAATTACATTTTTCGTCGATCCTTTTGGTCGCTTTAAATGTAGGCTTATGTCCGGGTTTGCGTATATACAATAAACAGTTTAAATTTAAAACTGGAATTAATTCATTCTCAAGTTATTGTCATTTATATATAATTTCAGCAGACGACTGTATTAGAACTGTCCGTACTATTGACCTAACACGCAATTGGTCGATCATATCGTCGGATCTCGACGCTATTGGTCGGAATTATCAGCTGATCTCGGCCGATCGTACATAAGTTGAATGCTAAAAAGGAGAGTCGAGGCTAAAATCGGCTGAGTGCCTTAAGCGCTCGCTTTAGTAGTCCGGTGAAGCTGTTAAGTGTGAGTTCTTTCCAATTTACATTGATATTTCTATTTCTCTGGATTTTTATGATTTATTGTGTTACTTAAATTATTTAATTGTTAATGTGAGTTTTCGTGTTGTGATTTGTATTTGTGTTTTTATATTAATCCACTTTTAGTATATCGACTATATTTTTTTTCTTAAATGTACCTATCGAAAATATTGTTGGAAATGATGAAGAAAAATCCTGTGAAGGCCACAGCCCTTAACATTAATGTTGGGATATTCCACATGGTAAATTTCAGTTTTCTGTATGATAAACATGGGAAAGCTTGTTTTTTGACTGAGTTGATTCATCGAAAAATGATATCACAACGTTTTTGTAGAGCGTTCAATTTCTTCAATTTTTATTTTGTATACATATGTGTTTTCTGTAAAATGCACCGGAAAGAATTTATTATCAAAAAATCTATTTTTCCAATATAGCGGCTCAAGCAGCAAAGATGCGACGTACCAAAATTTAAATTCAAAAAGAGCACGTCAAAATCTATAAGGTTGACAATTTTCAAAACTCCCGGAAAACTTTCCAAGTAAAAATACCAAATGACTGTACTATGTGGGAAATCGATAAGTAGTGCGGACAACCATAATATTAAGGGCTCATATTTTAAGGGACCTATTTTGGGATCTAAACGAAACTTTTGAGCTTGGATCCGAATTTTTTTTTTAAACTTCCTACTAAATATCATTACGCCACGACTAATAGGAGTGGAACACTAATAAAGAATGTTTCAAAATCAGGGTTAATGTACGTAATATTTAAAAATATGGAAATCGCGAAGTAAAGTGTAAGCGTTAACCCAAAGTAACTATTCCACGCAGACGAAGTCGCAAGCAGAAGCTAGTTATAAATATTGATGTTTCACTGTGACTTTAACTTCAGATGGATTACAAGCCAGTTACATTAAATATAATAGTACTTACATTATTCAATGGTGGCGCTGCAAGTTGTGACGCTAATTCGTGTAATCGCGCTCTTGTAACTTCTTCTTCGGGAGTGAGCGCGGCTCCTACCCGACCGACGACTTCTTGACGAGCGACCACCTGGGGACAAGGCAATATTATAAAACAAGAGGGTGTATGCCTATGAACACACGATAGAAGCGAAAAATTACAGAAACATACATTATTTTAATATTCGTAATTATTGGAAAGATGTGTAGCTATACAGGCAAAGCTAGACAGGAAACATGATAAGTGACTATTGGATCCGATAAATCAGATCGTCACCGATCCGAGCGTAACGGTTCACTTGCGATAGATAAAGCTACTTGACAAATTGTAATAGTAAAATTGAACAAGAAAGTTGATTACCTTACGACGTATAATAACACAGTATTAACACAGGGTTTTAATATCTAAAGGCTAATTATTATAGTGTGGACCAGTATGTGAATGATTGTGACGTATAGAAATGACGCTCCTCTCTGTGCATCCACTAAAAACTTTGTAACTATTTATGCTTTGTGGAAATATGTAACATGAACAGATTAACCAGATCAAGTTTCATGCCGGTTCTTATCGATGACTGGATTGTTTTCCGAACCGGGGCTAAATTAAATAAAGGATATTTTGATTTTGACAGTATTAAAGATATGACATCATTGATATCAATTTCGTTCAGTTCAATCGGGAAAGACCAATAAATAGAGTGAAAGGTGATTTTGGCGAGATCTTAGTCTGTCATGTAGTGCATTTTATATTTGATTCATAATCTTGTTATTGGACTCTATATTTTGTAAATATGTTGGTATTTTACGTAGTATAGTTAGTTTATTGTGCATAAGTGAAGTGAATGGAAAATAATACCAAGGAGCATGAAATTCTGAGATGCCACAAAAGAAGAAGAAAAGAATGGAAGGTTCTAACAAGGTATCCACCATCTTGTTAGAATATTGACTCACACGACGCAATATTGAAGTAATCGCACGACGCTTGTAATATTATTGACTATGGGACAATGACAGTAATAATTTGAAAGATTGATTGCCAAAAAAAAATTTAACAAAAAAAAAATAGTGAGAAAACATAAATTATACAATAAAAAGAGTGAATACGTAAATAATAAATACAAAAACATAACTTCGAATATATATATAAATATTCTATATATATATATAGTTACGCTATGTTAAAGGATCCGGTCATCAATACACAAACAATAATAAAAAAGTATTTTCGTATTGGCTACTCAGTTCAGGTCAAGTCGTTAGTTGTTTAATCATGTCTAACGTCATTAGTATACTTTGATCAATAGTGTGATATCAATACCAACGCTCATGAATAAATTATATCATGTAGAAATCAATATTGATAAAGTGTTTTTGGTACTAGCTCTTTAATTGGGTCAATTGTAGGTCATTACTACTAAGGTCTTAACAGCTTCACCAGACTACAAAGGCGAGCCCTTAAGGCACTCAGCCGATTTTATTTTCATAACTAGCTCAAGAGTGCCCAGCATACCACGGCTAGGGCTGTTGCTTGATTCAATTCGCGACCTATCTGAGTTAACCTGAGTTAAGCTACATATTCATACTCATATGAGTTATTGAAACATATACCACATATACGATATATGAAACATGCACCAAGCAAACATACTTCAACAACTCTTAAATGTATTTTGTCAGATATTTTTTTCTAAGCTATCTCAGTTCGATAAGGGAAAAATAAAACCCTTCCACTTTCATGTAGAAGCATGTGTACGTGCACGTGTGTGGAGGTGATATGTGTAATGTTGTCGCAGTAATGTAAGATTTCGTGTGAGTGTATCGCGCGAGCAGCGCACTCAAGGGTTCCACGCCGTGGGAACGGACCTAGGCTTGAGCGGCTTCCAAGGGGGCCTAATCTGGTGTGCGGGACCGAAATTTACCCCCAGAGATTTCTGATGTCATTAGATTAGATATCAGAAATAATAAGGCATTTATTTACCTGTAAAAGCGTATGCCTTAAAGCATGCATCCTCGCAGCGAGTGTCGCAAGCCGCGCCATAGAAGCGGCGCGGCGAGTCCTCACCTCGCCGAGAGTGTCAGCGGCGCGACGCAACCAGCCGGCTTGCAGGCCCGCCTGCTCCGCCTGACATTGCGCCCTGAACTTTATCTACAACACATACACTGTATTTAATTTATATTTTAGTAAACAGACACGGCAGACTTTGCTCCGCCATAATTAAAAAGAAATTTGAGGCATCACGAGACGCCTGGCAGATGTGAAACATCGAAATTGTTCAAATCTAAGTACTGTAGGTATGCGAGCTCAGTGCGGCAAGAGAGATTACTTACAATCGCTTGCGCATGCCGTTGTCGCCACGCTAACAATTTTTTTTATGTCATCAGATGTAAATGAACGGGTCACCTGATGTTAAGTGATCACCACCGTCCATAGACACCAGCAACACCAAAGGAGTCGCAAGTGCGTTGCCAGCCTGTGTTGATGAGGAAGGGGAAGAGAGGGTGGGAGGTGGGCCTACGGCGCTTTCACTGAACGAACGAAACGCAACAATGCAAGCATTGTTACTTCTCGTCGATATTCTGTGACAGGGTGGTACTATCCCGGACGAACCGACCCATTCATGCTGAAACCAGTTATAGTATCAGCGTGGCTCTGCCACCTACAATCAGGTTATTATCTATAGATGTTTCACATCAAAAAAATGCTTGACAAATTATAAACCAAAACCTTCCTCGTGAATCAATTTATCCACTGATGAAAACCGCATAAAAATCTAATAGTTTTTGAGTTTATCACGAACAGACAGACAGACAGACATTCGCCATAGGGGACTTTGTAATTATATTTTCCACTGGCAGTACCCGCGATTTCGTCCTTGTGCAAAGTTATGGAAAAAAAGCAGTGGGTAATAAAATCATCCAAACGTATTAAAACTAATCTAAACGTATTTTTCTCTCGTATTTAATCGTTTCGTCATTAAAATTACAGTAACTTTCGATAGAGTGAACCTATTTTAATGAACCAAAGACTAAATGTTATTCAAGGTTATGCTTTATGATTTTTTCGGTTTTATCGGGAACGCAGTACTTTAGCGGTGATGCGTATCCAAACAAACCGACAAATAGACAGACAGACATTTTAAAAAATGATAGATACCTGCAATATATTTTTTTCACAAAAATCCGAAAAGTATAGACCTCTAATTATATGTATAGGTCTTGTTTTCTTTTTCGTAGGTTATTAATTTTAGTTTTTATACATGAATTCATTTTCACTTTTTCATTTATTCTTATTCTATCGATTTCCATTTGAAATTTTTTATCCATATTTAATGTTACATAATTAAATGTTTCCATATTATGATAAAGCGTTGTAGGTTTTCAGTTTAATATGTTCCTTCTTGTTATTGTTATTATATTATCGTTGATTATTATATTATCCACAATTTTTAGGATCCAATAGAGGTGAACCAATGAAGAATGTTTCGAAATCGGTATATTTCTTGTACTTGAGCGCTTCCGCTGCATGTTAGCATTAGCCCAAAGTAAATATTCTACGCGGACGAAGTCGCGGGCAGGGGCTAGTTTCATATAAATGTAACTAGGGGCCAATCGCAGCTTCGCATGGATTCACGATATTAATGAGACGTTATAAGTGTACGTGTACGACGTACGTGATTTAGATATATTTTTTGCCACTTTGATATCTACAGTTCATCATAATCATAGACTCAACATAAGAATCTTTAAAAATATTGATTGTGTTGTTTTCATTTCGCGTAATTTCAAATCAGTGATATCTTCTTAGATATTAGCTGACATTACATTCTGTTAAAGGCCATTTTGTTCTACATTAGATAATAACCAATCATATAAATTCTACATTAAATAATAACCAATCAGATGAATTCTACATTAGATAACCAATCATATCAACTATTATTTGCTCGAATCGTTGTGGAAAATCATTAGGACTTTTAAAATAAATCAAATAGAAAGCATCACATATCGCCAAGTTAAGAAAAAATAAAACACTCACCTCTGAAAAGCCTATGATGGGCACCGGTATATAATTATCTGGATCTGGATTATCGGCTTGTGCCTGTTTCCACAGTCGCATATCCATACCTGTTGAATTTAAATTCTTTCAAAAGTATGCCTCAATCTTGGTAAGTACTATAAAATTTAAATTAACCTCATATTAAATATTTCAACTCCAGATCAACCATCAAAAGATCTTATTCATGGACTAATATTTCAGAAACATTTCATAATTCATAATAATTATTGAAATAGATTCACTGCTACCATCCTTTCACCCGATTAGGCCTCCCACGGCAGCGGCTCAAGCCTAGGTTCGATCCCTCGGTAGGGAGCCTGTGAGTGCGTTGCTTGCGCGATACGGTGACACACAAATATACATCACTGCTACAACACTACACAATCATCCCCACACGTGCACGCCTACACGCTTACACATGAAAGTTTAAAAAAGGGTTTAATTTTTTTCCCTTATCGAACTGAAAAACTCTCAATATTCCGATAATAAATATATGGAGGAGTCGTTGAAGCGTGTATGCTTGATACACATATACGTTTCAACAACTCATACATATATGAAAATAGTTAGCTAGGTTAGCTAAGATAGGTCGCGATTTTGCATGCAACAGGCAACAGCCAAGCCGAGGTGTGCCGTGCACCCTTGAGCTGGTTGCCGAAATAAAGTCGGCTGAGTGCCTTAAGCGCTCGCCTTAGTAGTCCGGTGAAGCTGTTAAGACCTTGCTGGGTCAATAGCGTAGTCATTTCGAAAAAAAAAAAGAACTACCATCCTTTAAATCCAACCCTGCTAGTATTTTGTTAGTTATTCAACTTTTTCTATACTAAGTGTAAATCATGTGTGTTAAATACAATCTATACTAATATTATAAAGCTGGAGGGTTTGTTTGTTTGGTTGAATGCATTAATCTCAGATACTACTGTCCCAATTAAAAAAATTCTTTCAGTGTTAGATACTTCATTCATCGAGGGAGGCTATAGGCTATATATCATCACGCTAAGACCTATAGGAGCAGAGCACCAATAAAGAATGTTTCACAATCGTTTATTTTTGTTTTCAGAGTTTCTGCTGCATGTTAGTGTTAGTCCAAAGTAACTATTCCACGCGAACGTAGTCGCTGACAGAAGCTAGTTAATAATATGTTCGCTTTACATTCGTTAGGGTATACAAAAATAAAAAAAATAAAAATACAAGTTTTTTTAAAGGTAAAAATGGTCGCCATGGCCGAAACCTGCCGGGCCAATCATCATCATAATCATTTATTTATTATTTATTATCATATATTATCATTATACATTTGACCTACTGTATTTTTTTATTTTTTACTTAATAAATAATGCCTTCGAGTTTTCAACCTACCAACATCCATTTCTATGTATGCGGAATGTATAATCAAAATTTTCCAATTCCAATATTCATTTGCATTATTTCAATGAGTTTTATAAACTTTCATGTAGGTATGGGAAACTTTATAAAAAGTTTACATGTTAATAAGAATTTATAGATAGAAAAAAAATGGAAGGGAATAATCTTGGTAAAAAAAAATATAAACATACCTGCTGGTGGTGTTTGAAGGTACTGTTGTAGCATTTGCGATGAAGGCATAGTGACTGGCGTCACTGTGGTACATCCAGTACCCGTCAGAGCTGTTTTAGCTGCACCAGCATTTAGGAAAGCTGCTAACTCCGTTGCTGATACATTAGCACCATTCGCTCCCTTATCAACCACATATATTATCACCTGTAACATTAAACTATTGTAAAAATGAAATGCATTAATCACGTCACTGTACAACGGAAATATTATGGAATGTACATAGACGTAAAGAAAAAAATAGAGGCGTCACGGAACGCCTGGCAGATGTGAAACATCGAAATTGTTTTGTATAAGTTATATGCATTAAAGTACAGATTACGACAGGAATCAGCTATGGTATAACGAAAAGATAAAGCATTACAAATTTCTTTCATAGAATAATGACAGCTTATTTATTTTATTACATAAATATCCATTTCTATTTGCCAAAAAATAAAAAAACTCAACTAGTCTTACACGCGATGTGTTTGGCGGCTTTTGTCAAAGAGCGCTTGCCGCGTAACTTTAGTAAAACGAGTCGCCAACAAAAAAGTCCGAATCTTATGATTATACAAATGGGGTTGCAAATGATTTTGAGTATCTCGTTAATAGTGCAAAGTTCGTGTTTTGCGTCGCCACGCCAACAATCCGGTTTACCCTCCGCCTATAGACGTTTCACATCAAAAACATCTGTGTATAGAAGTATGTGCTAAATTACCGTACAGTAGCAACAGGGTTAATTATACTACTACTATTAAAAGGGACATTTTGGCGTGATCATGGAATGAAATTAAAATAAAAAAAAATATTCATAGTATTGTGTTGTTTGGCTCTATAGTTTGTAAAATTGGTGATGTTTTACATAATAGAGTTTGGTTTTTGTGCACAAGTCAAGTGGATCGGAAATAACAACACGAAGCATGGATTATGATTTGCCACGAAAACTCCCTGGAAAGTTCTAACAAGACGGCCACCATCTTGTCAGTTCATTGAAATAATCACAAGCAACTTGTAATATCACTACATACTCGACAATGACAGTAATAATCCACTAAAAGTATGGTTGCCGAATATAAAATAAATAAATAATTACAAAAACGTTTCAAAGTAAATAAATACTCAAGAATCACTAAACGTATAATTCAAAGTTCACAAAGATTCTATGATTTTCCACATTTTGTGACAGCAAATATTTTAAGTTATATTAATAAAATTATTTCAAACTAACCATAGGATATCCTTTGCCTATGCCATTTTGGAAGTTTTTAGAACCATTATTTAGTTCTTAGAGATGGGCAATGTATTGAGAAGATAAAACAGGTCAAGTTCCTTGCCAGTTCTTCTCGATGACTGAGTTGTTTGTCCAAATTGGTGGTAGTATTTAACGTTTATGAGTCCCTTTTCTCAAGGCCTAAATTGAATAAAGAATTTTTGATTTGGATTTTTACACTTTTTCGTATTGGAGATCCATATGACATATTTCTCTTTACATCTTTCATCCATACAAAATATTGAACAGAAACTTTTGGTGAGTAGTCTGTCATGTAGTGCCTTTTATATTTTATCCATAACCTTTTGTTATTTAACTCTATATTTTGTAAAAATTTTGGCATTTAATGTATTATAGGTCGGTATTGTGTAAGAATATAACTAGAGAATAAACTAGAGTATAGCGCAGGACAGAACTCAATGGATATTGTCAGAAGTATATACAAAGAGGCACACTGAACTCTGGGGTATACTATAACAACTATAACACATTTCCAACTGAAGTTTAATCTAGAATACATAATAAAATGCGCATTATATTATATACAAAAATAATAATCAAATAATTGAAAGACATTATTAAAGCGAAAATATTATACTATAAGATTTTAATGGACATATATTTTTACCTGACTCTTACTCTCAGACACTGCTTTAATAGATTCTATATTGACAGCTAAATTTGGCTTGTTTCCGAGAAGACTATGAAGCGACGTTATGAAGGCCTGTTGATTATTCCTGAAAAATAAAAATGTATAAAGATACATAAAGATTCAAGATCTACAGGCTGAATTATTATTTAGTACGGCATTCAAAAGCAAAAGTAATTTACCATATTATAATACTAGCTGTACCCGCAGGTCCGTTCGCGTTTTTTTAAATCATATAAAAGAATTATAAAATTTTGAGACCATATGCAAGTACAGAATTGCTCTTTAAAAACAATTTAAGTATGACACGCATGCCACATCAGTAACATGTTATGTATACATTAGATGTATAAATACTAACAGCGTGCTTAGTGCTCACTTACACTGTGTAAGGAACTAATGAAACAATAACTTAATATATTATTATAAAGATTTATATTTACATTACACTTAACACAGTACAAAAAAGTAAAAATTACAAAAAAATCCATTAAATTTATTTAACAATAATTCAACAAATGTTTTTAATTTTCATAAAGGGGTTGGAATAATATAACTAGTAAATTTTAAAAGCTGAATATTATGACTGCTATATTTTTGTAATAACTCCAACCCTTCTTTTTTTTTACAGTGTAAAAAATAAACTCACATTCGAATTCTTAGTGTCAGTTAAGATACAGGAATTGTAAAAAAGCCATTGTTGTAAAAATCGAAATAAGGATTTCTAAATTTGGCAGACAAAAGAATTACAATATTAATTTTTTAGAAAACAGGAGATAAGACATACTTGATATCTTGCTCTGGTTTGTTAAATAACATGGCGACATGCCCATTTTTATCTTCTCGTCCACTAAGCCTGGAGTAACCCACTGCTTTGAATCGACAGAGTGGATTGTGCTCATTTAATTCAAGAGGAGGTGCATTTCGATTGTAGTACGCTTGACCTGTAATTAATGCCATTATAGACATTTTCACAGATAGTTTAAACCATAAGTGGTACAATTTGGTAATTTTAAATAGAAATATTCAATATATATTCATCAACCATAGATGTTATATCCTCCAAGATGCCTACAGCTTGAATTATTGTACTGAGACAATTTTTTGAGGTACAAAAAGTAAGACAGATTATAATAATTAACAGGCTGTCAACTGACTATATCCCTGTCATTAAAGCGGTTGCTCATTCACAAGGATTGATAGCAATGTTGATCAAGACAAAGTCTGCACACACTAGGCACTGAACTCATCATCATTTCGAACGACGAACAGTTAACATTCGGAGTTGTGTAGTTTCAGGCGATGACTGTTTTTTTTTATGACAAAGGATGCAAAGGAACAAGCGCGTCATCCCATGTTAGATGATCACTGCCGTCCATAGACACTTGCAACACCAGATACCATTACTAGCCTGTGTTTGGGGGAAAGGGTAAAAGAGGAGAGAAGGAGGGAAGGGACTTGGGCCTCTGGCACTCTCACTGACTCAACAAAACGCAACAATGCAAGCACTGTTACTGCACGTTGGTTTTGTGTGGTTCGGGTGGTACTACCCCGGACGAGCCCACCCATTCATATTGAAACCAGTCATAGCTACAGTGTGGCTCTACCACCTACATGATAACTGTATTATAAAAATTGTTACAAAAAAAAACTGCTTAACACAAATATTTATGCATAGATGGATTATGTTTTTACCTGTTCCCCACTGAGCCTGCAATAGATTCCATTTTGCTAACACCTGGTCACGTTCATCTCCAAATACACAACAGTTAAAAACTGCAGCTACGAGAGCTTCCTGTGCAGAGGTCGGTCCCTGTTGCTGCTGCTGTTGTTGTTGCTGGAACTATAATAACCCACATCATAAAATATACTTAATCGTAGAATATACTAAAATATACCATAGTATAAGCAGCGTTTCTCAAACTTTTTAGGCCATGTCACATGTTAACATTTCTAAAAATTTTATAACCCCTACCCCCATATATATAATTTTTAACCTTTAAAAATGTCTTTGTTCCCTTAAGAAATATAAATGATAAGTTTTAGGAAGAAATTACTATGAAATTGTTATCAAAACATCGTAAATAAAATTTCAAAACATATGATGAAAAACTCAAATAATCCAAAGCGAAAGGGTTAAAGTCAAGGGTTAAAGTCGTGTTAAGTCCATCTTTAAATTGCCCCCGTGGACCCCATGTTGGGAAACACTGGTGTAAAGTAACATAATCTTTAGAGAAATATGGCAATTTTGCAAACCTCCATTATCATTAAAAAATTATAATTAGATACAAAAAATATATTTAGGAATCATACTTGCTGTTGTCCAAACTGAGTTGATGTACCAAGTCCAGTACCAAAACCACCAAACCCGGTTGTTTGTGTCTTTGTAGCAAATGTCGAACCAAATGTATTTCCTGTACCAAACGTATTACTAGTACCAAAAGTATTAGTAGATCCAAGAATATTTGTACCAAATGATGGAGCTGTACTACCAAATGTTGAAGTTCCAGTTCCAAATGTACCAGTACCAAATGTGTTTGTACCGAAACCAGTGGTGCCAAACCCTGGAATATATAAATACTAATACAGAACACATAAATATTCTTCTATTCTTATAACTTAACTTAGAATATAAAAACATAAGCAGCATTTCTTTGTAGATAGAGAAAAAGGGACCTAAATACAAGCCTAAGAGTATCATTTTTAAAATCTTTAATATTAAATGTTTAAAATGAGTCACATCTTACCTATACTAATATAATGCTGAAAAATTTGTTTGGTTAAAAACTCTAATCTCAGAAACAACAGATCAGATTTAAAAAATTCTTTCAATGTTAGATGGCTCCTTTATCGAGAAAGGTTATAAGCTATATATATCATAACATTAAACCAATAGGAGCAAAGTATCAATGAATAGTGTTTCATAAACAGATTTTTTCCTTTTCAAAGCTGTTGTTGGATTTCAGTATTAGCTCAAAGGAACTATTCCACACAGACAAACTCACGGTAACAACTATTGAGATATCCAATAGGATATATTATATTTTTACAGACCTTATGGTGACTCACAACTGAATTTTGTGAGACAATTAGGAATGACAATCCTGTGTATTAGTATTAAAGATCTATACATGTATTTATCAAGCTACTTCTTCTTCTTCTTCTTAAAATGGCAACATGTGTGTTGACACAATTTTGCCAATGTCAAGTGAATAGAGTCATAGACTATGGAAGTTGCGCCAGACAATTAGACAAATACTTTATATTCAGACCGGGCTATCTACAAACAGACATCACAAAGAAAATACATGTAAATTAAGCATACAACATATTGTTAGATTACGGTTAGATAGATTGCGGACATACGCAAGAGCATTACACTAAAATCTAAAGTTTAATTTTGTTAGTATTAATACATTTCGAGAAGCATTCTATGAGTTAGATGGTTATCCATAACAAGAGTTAAGAGACACATAATATTATTAGGACAGGGAATAGAAGAAGGTAGAACATCATAGAGAGAGAAACTGTTTCTAGGGCAATTAAAAAATATGTGATTCGGTGATCCGTCCTCTAAGCCACATTCACAAATAGAGTGATCCCTGATTCTTATTTTATTCAAATGTACTGGTGTGCAGACGTGCCCAAGACGCAGGCAGCAAATAATAGAGGTAACCTTTTTATTCATCAGAAGCTAATTTATAATGCACTTGTTCGAAGCCATTTGGATTATGGAGCATTTTTACTTGATCCATGCAGAAAAGCTGCTTTAACAAAGCTAAATACCATTCAATCTAGGTGTCTGAGAATAATCTTGGGCGCTATGAAATCCTCGCCAGTTAATTTATCAAGCTATACTTAGTCTCGAATTAAGAAAAAAAATGAAATTGTGTCAAAATCAGTTTCTAACCTGTTGTAGGTTTAGCAGCAGTACTTCCAAAACCAGTCCCACCAAACAATGAGGGCGCTGTAGAAGCTTGGGGTGCTCCGAGACCTCCAAATGGAGCTGCTAAAAGTAACAAATATATTATAACAAGTAAATTTAACAAAACCAAAATGGTCATTTTTGTTATCTCTCGATAAAAAATAAATACATGCCCTGAGTATTATTTAGAAGTATATATTGAATACATTTTGTTTATTTAATGAAATTGAAAAGGAATTTTCAACTGGTTGTCAAATTAATAATTCATGTGAACTTTATTACCTGCACTTGTGGCTGTAGTTCCAAAGCCTCCAAAGCCAGATGCTGTTGTCGCAGTACCAAAACTAAAGCCGGCATTGCTCGTTGTCGCTGTATTAGTACTACCAAACGAAAATGCCGCTGCAACGTACAAAATAATTAACTTATTATTTCATGGTCCTCAAATTGAAAATGCTATTATATACTTACGTTTAGCTGATGCTCCAAAGGCAGAACTCTGAGTTGCCGCAGGTGTAAATGAAAAAGACATATTTGTTATAATGAAGTTTACAAAACTATATCAAAAAATTACACCAACACCAAAAAGATGAAAACACAATCCCCCCCGCAGCATACAGTTCCAGTATTGCCACAAATTACTAAGCTAAACCACTAAAACTACTAATAATATACTAATATAGAAAAGAGGATACTACGTATAGTGTTATATGTGTGAAATAATTCGAGAAAATGTTAAGTTATTTGAAAATATAATAGTTTTTATTTAAATACAGAATACTCAAACTTTTCTAATATTATAAATAAAAGTAATAATAAAGCGCGTTTGTTAGTTATGCTTTCAAGTCTAAACTACTCAACCGATTTGCAAAAAAATTAAAAACAACATAAAGTAACTTAAATAAAAAAAAATACATAAACGAAAACTACATTGAAGCGAGCAAAGCCTGTTACAGCTATTAAGTAATATTTCTATATAATGAACAAAATTAAAAAAAACTACCTAGTCCTATCACAAATTCTGTCAAAAACTTATAATGTAAATAATTACACACTTTTCATAATTGTTTAAAAATGATATATGAAATAAATAGTAATTCCATATACGAGCCAATTTAATAATTCAAAATGCACTCCTCCTTTTTGAAAACATGGGATTAACCTACGAGACCAATTATCAATCGCAGTGCGAATAACATTCATATCTATGTCTGCCACTGCTATAACCAGAAATGCTCTGAAAGACTCTAAACTCTAATGATGTTTAGCGCAAGCTTTCTCCTATAACGTTGCTATATTTTGTCATCCAGTAGGTGTTAATCTAGATTTAAAGAGGGCCAGTCTTCATGTCTCATAAAGTCAACTCCTACAAGCGGTTTAGCATTTTTCGTGCTTTGTGCCTTTATGAGCTGGTGCAGAATTTACAAATGTCTTTTGACCGTAAACATAAGAATACATTTGGTAGAAACTCCTAGTTTAATAATTTTTGTAACTGACAATATGACTGAAGAAGGCGCACGCGGTTCATAATTCATATGTGATTTGTGGTGTACTGATGTAAAAAGTATATTACAGTTAATTCAAAGATTAGTTTATATTTGGAATTATATAAAAAGATTGACAGTTCGATAATCAAAAAGCTTGGGACTTGTATTTTAATATTTAAAATGTTATATATTCTTAATAAAGTTTGCTACACTCAAACAGTTTATATTATTTTTAATGTTTTACCAATGCCTGGAACACACCATGACTAAGACATGAGAATCAGGCATGACAAAAATACAGACATTAGTTATATTAACTTGCAGTTAATATTCTTAAGATATATAATAAACGTTAAATTCTATTAAAATTCATATATCTTTAATATTATTAAATTGGTAATATGAACGAATATATTCATGAATAATATGCTCATCATTCATTCAGCTGTACTGTATCTCTAATGCGCATCACTAGTTCAGGCCTATAAAAAGTAGTAAAAGAAATAGTCGTAAGCAATAGTAAGCGAGTTCTACTTTGATCTTCTAAGTTTTGTGGTTATCCTAACAATTTTAAACATGTCTGACTGGGATACTGTTACTATTCTCCGCAAAAAACCACCGAAGGCTTCGGCTTTAAAGACTGAACAAGCCGTAAACGCAGCACGCCGTCAAGGCATACCCGTTGATACGCAACAAAAATTTGGTGCCGGAACAAATAAACAACACGTTACGACAAAAAACACAGCTAAACTCGACAGAGAAACTGAAGAACTACGCCATGAGAAGATACCGCTGGATTTGGGAAAACTTATTATGCAGGGACGACAAGCCAAGGGCATGAGTCAAAAAGATTTGGCAACAAAAATATGTGAAAAACCACAAATTGTAAATGACTATGAAGCCGGTCGTGGTATTCCAAACAATATTGTACTCGGAAAAATTGAAAGGGCCATTGGATTAAGACTTCGAGGCAAAGATAGAGGTGAACCACTGCAGCCTCCTGGAGGAAAAAAATAACGGATTCCCTAGGAGGCGAAGACTACGCTCCGATTTGTTTATTGCATAATAATATCTCATTTTTGCTGTTGATTGTGTTCTATTACTAACAATACACTAAATTTATGTTGTGAAGTATGATGTAAGCATTTAATCTAGAATGTTCCTTCTGTGTGTGATGTGTTACCACCACGGAAATTATTGAATGCACGCCGATAAATAAAGGAAATCATCAGTGGAAAACGATTGTGATATGCAATAAAAGTTGCTGTTTATAAGTATTTTGACTTTTATTTTAAATAAAATAAGACAACCTTCTACCTGATCTTCACGTGTCGAAAACAATGTTGCCAGATAAGATTTGACAAAACAGCATGATGCAATTTCATGAGAATATGGAAAGGAACAAATTTTAAACCAATATTAAAGAGGTTAAGTCAATATAATGTGTATTTGCTGAGTCATAACACTAGAGAAACTATGTCATAGTGGGATATGAAAACTCGTACACAATATCTTATATCTCTACAGATTATTGATATTATGTTTCTTACAATTTCTGTTTCAATTCTAATTTTTATGTTTATGTGATCACATTATACATAATAATAAATAAAGTTTAGGTAATTTGTGTCCAATTTATGAGTCTATCAGAATATGGTAAAGCCTCTCTAAAGCTATTACTAGCGTCAGCATGAATGGGTCGGCTCACCCAGAGTAGTGCCAAACTCTCAAAAAACCGACATAAAGTAACAGTGTTTGCATTGTTGTGTTTCGTTCGGTCAGTGAGAGCGCCGGAGGCCCACTTCTCCTCTTCCTCCCCCACTCCCTAAACATAGGCTGGCAATGCACTTGCGACTCCCCAGGTTTTGCAAGTGTCTATGGACGGTGGTAATCACTTAACATCAGGTGACACGCATGTTTGTTTGCCTCCTATGACATAAAAAAAATTAACCCAATACACAGTCTATCTACTACATTCAATAATAAGCAAAAGTACTTAAGTTGATGAAACTCCAATAGGTATGCCTACATAATCTTGTAAACAATTAAAGTACGAAATATAGTCCACTTTAATAATATAAATGACTCTAAAATGTTCATAAACATAGCACAATTAAACCTGTGAAGTAATAATAATGACCTGGAGGAAGACATTGTACTTTTTACATAATATATACTAGACCTTTGATTTTTACTGTGGCACAAAGTTGTAATAAATGTACAAAGTACGTAGAAAAGTAAAGGAAAAGCTAGTATATATGTACATAAATAAATTATGATGCAAGAACAAATTTGTTCAAATTTTATTCAGTAACATTGTTTGAATTTATGAATTGCTTCAGTCATACATATTCTTATTTATAATTCATACATGGTTTGTTAGGCTTGTAAAGTAAGCAGTTTCTGTTATGTGATTGAAATCTCTTGTGTAAACTTTCTTATAATATCTATCATATTCTTTAAACTGTACACAAACCAATGTGTTGACAACTATATATAGAAATTGGAATTTAGAGGTATCGATTTCTTCAATAAATATATGTTAATTATAAGTTAATTAGTAAATATACTCAGATTTTCAATATTATGGTTATTTATTGAAGTTATACTTCTTTTGTCATGTTTAGAAAAATGAGAGTGAATTTTTACTATGCAAGCACACACCAACATCTAAAAATGATACCATGAAAGGAATTGGTACTTGGCTGTCAAATTTTTGTGGGAACTGTATCTGAGATAGTTATTTTAATATATGTGAATTTAGATCATGTGTTTCATAGTAGTGAAGGTAAAACAATATATATATATACATACAATTGTGTATTTTTGTGTGAATAGAATTAAAATATGGTAGTAAATGATAATTTATTGTGAGTATTCGAGAGGATTGAGGTTTTTTATATCATAAACTTATTTAAATATTTATATATATTTGAGTTTACATTGTTCCCAGAAAAATGTAAAATGTCCCGTCTTTGCAAATAAATGAAACACATCATATTGAATATAATATTTAATATATTTTAATATCTATACTAATATTACAAAGAGGTAAAGTTTGTGACGTTGTAGGGGGTAATCACAGGAACTACTGGTCCGATTTGAATATTTTTTTTAATGTTATATAGCTCATTCATCGAGAATGGTTATAGGCTATATATCATCACGCTAAGATTAATAGGAGCGTAGCACAAATGAAAAATGTTTTGAAATCGGGATGTTTTTTTCCTTTTGAGTACTGCTGAATATTAGTGTATCTATTCCACGCGAACGAAATCGCGGGCAGGGGCTAGTATTAAATAATTTGCATTTGCCCGAGCACATGAACAGGTAGTTGGTAGATTTTCAGCCTGAAGATGATAGATAGGCGGGTTTAGAAAAAACTCTACTATCAGGCTATGGTTTCATCACAATGTTTTCCTTCACCGGTAGCTCTGAATCAATCTCAAGGGTTCGAATCTACGTCTACCGACAAGGTATCCAAAAACGCAATTAACTGAGCCATTGTAGCTTTTGTTTGTTTGTTACACTTTAACGGTGTAACTACCTAACCAATTATCATGAAATTTTGCATACACATTGCCAAGAGTAAAGAAAAGAATATAGAGTAACTTTCACCCAGAAAAACTACTGTTCCTTAGAGGTAGGGCATATATATTTTAAAGTAAGGTAAGTCGTGGACAAAACTAATTTTTGAATAGTATATTAAATAAGTTTATTCTCTTTAGAAATATCGCAAACTTTCCGATCTGACTATAACAATAAATGGTCACGTTATATATGAATTTTTATTTGTTTACATTATTATTTAATATTTTATTATTTCTCTTTAGTATTTTATTTGATTCCTTGTATGGATATATACTACCGCACAATTTATAAAAGCAATAATGAACATGTTAACGGTTTCAAGAAAAATCTTAACATGTTCTTTACTGCGTTATGAAATGCGCAGCAGTATAGCAAATTAATTTTAAAGTTAATTATATTTTTAAATTAAAACATCAATTACATCTGGTTTTTTATATAACTTCTTACATGCGTACAGAAGCACACACATACGTCTTTTGGCTCGAATTTATACATACATAGGTCGCTATAATATAAACGAAAGTATATATACCTAACTAAATTTTACTCTTATTAAATAAATTAGGAGATTTGATTATATTACTGGGAAATTTTATCATTCACACCCGATTTTTTACATTTTACCTAGCAACACTATTCAATTATATTCGACGGCATCGACTAGAGCTGTTGATATTTGTAAAATTATTGGATTTTCGATATATCGATATTTATAAATATAAATATTGGAATAAAATATCGATATATATGCATATATCGGCTTTATTAAAAAAATGTAAATTAGCTTAACATTGATTTATAGTTTTTAATCTAGTATATTTATACCATAAATGTTTTAAAATATAACAGTACAGTTCTAAGAGCCACTTCCACAAACGTTATTCAGTCATATTGATAATCGTCATCATTATCGTTTTATTTAAATATGATAATTATGTGTATCAATATTTTTCAGTCCATTAGTTCATAAGTTTTTAAGCAGTGGTAGTCTACTAGTTTCACTAGTGTAATAACATTTCGATCACTGCAGGTTTGAACCCCGGCGTGTAATAACGAATTTTACAAAGTTCGCGTAAATTTACTTATTTAAATTGATAACAGTATCGTCTGATGATGAAGGAAAACCCCGTGAAAAAACATAAGCCTGAGAAATGTTCTTGTAGTATTACTATATGTGGGAAAACATACAATTGTGGCTCTCCCAGAGTATGAAATCGTCAATAGATCGTGGGCTGGGGTGGTGATGTGTCCATACCTTCTTTCGGGAAGAGGCCTATGGCCCTGCAGTGGCTCTCTTACAGGCTGATGATGATGAATATTTTTCAGTAAGAGATTTTTAAAATACTATATAAGTCATATGTTCAGCTGTTTCACTAGGTACTAAGATTACAATTACCCGTGGTTCCAATTCCGGTACCTCGGTTCATTAATCCAAAATGCGGCAGCGTAGACAATAACGGAAGGAATACGATAAATGCAAGATGCACAAAATGGCGAAAGATGTTCAGGATGTCACGCGATAGGGCCCGGGAGGTAGATCCGCGAAGTGGCCCTCGTAATGCCCGTCTGCTCCCAACACCGTAGCCGAACCTGAGGGGATGGGTCGGGGGCCCCATCTCCTCGTTGCACGGGTGAGGCTGACGAGGGAAGACTACTGGTCGTGTACCCAGTAGCCTCTCTACAGTGAGGCGAAGCCCAACGTTCACTCGCCAGGCTACCGCAGGGGCAGAATTTCAGATTTGAGAGCAAACTCGACCCCTGACTGCCCCTACAATGCGGCGGAGGATACACCGTGGGATTTTAGCCCGTGGGAGTCGAACATAACCCACTCTCTCCCCGGGAGGGTGGCGTATCCATAAAGGGTTTCCCCGCATTAATAATAAAAAAAAATCGTGCGACCCATGAATGCGTTTGAAACTCATGGGGAAGGCGTATAAAACTATTATAAGACACAGTCATACTGCATGCGTCTGAGTGCTGGGTAGCTATTATTCAACCTAAGGCGAAGAAAATGATGATGAATAAAAAAAATATCGACTGCCAATATCCAAATTTTAATATCGAAATATCAATTTATCGCTCAAAATATATTATTAAAAAATAACGATATTTTATAATAAAAATATCGATATTTTATCAACAGACCTAGATTCGACCATTATTTGACGTTGTTACTTGTTATTGAATGTTTCTTTAAAAGTTAGAAGTCATATTTTAATACAATATTATTATATTCTGTGAGTAAACACTTCACATGTTTCATATTACTTGTATATTCAAACAGATTGTAATAATAGGTGATAGGTATATATTTAGGAAAACGTGAAAACTTAAAAAAATGAAATACAAAAATTAGAGTATGTGAAGTGTGAATTTTATAGCGAAAATGAGTAATGTTGATCCTGATTCTGAAGAAGAAATTCTTGTTTATGTGGAATTTGAAGATAATGTCAATATTGAACAGTATAAAAATATACACGTTTTGGGTATTGATGGGAAACAGCCTATAGTTCAGATGGACGACAGCTTTTTTATTGGTATGTAAACTTTTTTCATCATTGCATTTGAGTATATAGTGTAAAATACAATAATTTATTATTTATATTTTTCTTTTTTGAAATAAAATGTTTACTTATTTTGTATCATAAAATGAAAATAATTAATTTACACTTCTAAGTAATATTTAATCTACGGAAGCTGTAAGCATTGCTCATGGGTTGATTTTTGTATAATGACAACATGGTGTCGGCGATAAGACGTGAAACACCCCTTGTATGATACTAACTATTATGCACTAATCTTCCAACCAACCATTATAATGCATTTTGACATTAATAAGGACTCTGTCCAAGCCAACAGTCAATTCCAAGCCAAACTAGCCAATGAATGGGAAGGATGGGTACCAATTTTCACGGATGCTTCTAAGCTAGTCAACTTTGGACATGTCGGTGCAGCGGTCTGGGTGCCAAAGCACAGAGTTATACTAAGCTATAGATGCCCACCTGGTACTACGGTGTTTACTGGGGAAGCTGTTGCCATCCTTGAAGCCATACTATTTATAAAGGCTCACAAATTAACGAGAACCATTGTATTTACTGACAGCAAAAGCTGTCTTGAAGCGATTTTGTCTAACCCTTTTCATTCCAAAGATAAGCATCCAGTTATATTTACAATTAGGAAAGCATTGTATGAGTGTCACAATTTAGGTTTTAGTACGGTTCTTGCCTGGATCCCTGGGCACTGTGGAATTTCGGGTAATGAAACTGTGGACTCTTGCGCCAAATGTGCCATCCAGTCGGGGTCCTTGGATCACTATAGGATTTACGCAAGGGACTTATGCCTATCATCTAAATCAGGATTGTTTGATGCATGGCAAAGGAGTTGGAATTTGTCTCGGAAATTAAAGGGCAAGCATTATGGGTCTTTGCAAATTGATATCCCGCAAAAGCCATGGTTTTTTAAATTCAGAAATGTGAATAAAAAGGTTACCTCTACTATTTGCCGCCTGCGCCTTGGGCACGCCTGCACACCAGTGCATTTGAATAAAATAAGGATCAGGGATCACTCTATTTGTGAATGTGGCTTAGAGGATGGATCACCGGATCACATATTTTTTAATTGCCCTAGAAACAGTTTCTCTCTCTATGATGTTCTACCTTCTTCTATTCCCCGTCCTACTAATATTATGTGTCTCTTAACTCTTGTTATGGATAACCATCTAATCGTAGAATGCTTCTCAAAATTTATTAATACTAACAAAATTAAACTTTAGATTTTAGTGTAATGCTTTTGTGTCCGCAATCAATCTAACCGTAATCTAACAATATGTTGTATGCTTAATTTACATGTATTTTCTTTGTGATGTCTGTTTGTAGATAGCCCGGTCTGAATATAAAGATATTTGTCTAATTGTCTGGTGCAACCTCCATTGTCCATGACTCCATTCACTTGACATTGGCAAAATTGTGTCAACACACATGTTGCCATTTTAAGAAGAAGAAGAAGAAGAGTTTGAATATCTAATTTATTTTTAATACCTTATGAAGTGTGAGGCAAGACAAGTATGGTATACAGACTTTGTAAATATATCAACAACAAAGTCTATATGCAAATTATCTTACGATTGATCTTAAATGTTTCCTGTACAGCAATAATTTTATTTAACCTGTTAAGTATTTATATAGATATTGTTTCTATACAAAATGTATTGTGAAAACACTGCTCCTGGCAGAGACAGGTTAATTTCATCTTTACACCTCATAGATAGGTAGCATTGAATCTAGATATAAGTGGATCATTCCCGACAAAACTATTCTATGGCAAAATCCATTATATGTTGAAAACTCTGTAACTCAAATTTCTTTTTCCCCTTGAAACTTGACTTACCAAGGTTCTAATGTAATATGAGTATGTCGGATTATGTGCAAATATATGTATATGTATTATAAAATATGACAAAGATATATTACTTTAAATATGTCAGTTATTAGAAACAAATATTAATGCAGGTAAATATGAAAATTCACTTGGCACATACATGTTCTTTGAAGAAGATCCGACCCCACATTGTACGGATGCATTGTTTGATAAGATCCCCGAGACTAATGTGAAATTTTTATGTAAAACAAGGAAGTATTTGCAAATGGAACATGCATATGTTGCTCCCAAAGAAGGCAAAGGTATGTTTTCTAAAGACTTTATTTAAACAAAAATGTGGTAAATAGCTGTTCCCTCAACTTCTTTCACATGGAACCCAATATACTAATCAGTTATTAATACTAATATGAATGTATTAAATCTAATATGTATGTATTAAATCTAATACATATGTGTCTCAACAATTCAAACATATATGAATAGTTAGCTAGGTAAGCTAAGATAGGTCGCGAGTTTGCATGTAACAGGCAACAGCCAAGCCGAGGTGTGCCGTGCACCCTTGAGCTAGTTGCCCAAATAAAATCGGCTGAGTGCCTTAAGCGCTCACCTTAGTAGTTCGGTGAAGCTGTTAAGACCTTGCTAGGTCAATAGTGTAGTCAGATCGAAAAAAAAAATCTAATTACTATCTTCTAACTTTTCTCTCATACTTAAGTTGTATCTTCATTAAAATTATAATAACTTTTAATGGACAGAACCAATTTTAATAAAACAGAAACAAAATGTTACTCATACATAGGCTTTATGATGTACTTGAACACAGTACTTTAGCACTGATGTGTATTCAAAGAAATATACAGAGATATATAGCCTCTTTTTATATTATTTTATAGTTAAGGATTTGGGTACTATAAGGTTATAATGAAGGTGTTAAAAAATTACCATATGACAATTAACTAAAAAGGAAGGTGGGCTCTCCAATATAGATATTGTGCGATACCTAATTGCTTGGTGATGATGCATCATCACATAAAGGTTAGAAGGTAGCAGACATGCACTATAGGAAGCTTGTAGTCTGTATAATATTATTTTAAACTATATCATTTATTGTTTTACTATATAAAATATGCCATTTTTGTAGAAATCCATATCCATTAACCATGTGTCTAAGAGTGGTAGTATAACTGAATCATTACCTCACATTATAATATTCTGTTTTAGAACATAATCTCCCCAGTCACAGTCAAGAGAATGAAGATGACATAGAACAAGTTAATTTCAAGAGTCTACAAGATGCTCTAGATAAATTCAAAAGCAAGGACAAAACAAATGAAATTATTGAGACCAAACTCAATAAAGATGACAGCTGTAATTAAAAAATAATAAAGGATTTTTTAAAATTGTGCAGTCACGGGACACCTGGCAGATGTAAAACATCGAAATTGTTTTGTATAAGTTATATGCATAAAACAACGTTACCACAGGAATCAGCTATAGCATAATAATGAAAGGATAAAAAATACAAATTTGTTCCATAAAATAGTGACTATTTATTTATTTTATTACATACATATTTATTTTTATTAAATACAAATTTCAAGAAGGCGCAGGCGCGTTGTTTTCTGTGGCATATATCATAAGGCGTCAGGTCGTAGACGTGGGCCGCGTAACACTAGAACGAGTGGCCGACAAAACAATTTGAATCTTAAGTCTGTACAGGTAGGGTTACTAATGTTTTTTAGTATTTCGTTAATAGTGCAAAGTATGTGTTCTGCGTCGCCATGTCACGCTACGTCAACAATCAGGTTTACCCTCGCCTATACATGTTTCACATGAAAAGTGGGTTTCTAACGACTGACTCGCGTAATATTACTAGATTTGCTGGTGTACTCCCCCTACATATAAACAAAGCAATTTTTTTAGCCAATTTGAATCAGTAGAAATAGAGATGTGGCAACTAGATGTCTAAGATGGCAACATGCCAAATTTAGAGAGGACCGATCCTCAAGTGCAATTGCTAGGACTCATCTACAGCTCCTTGGCCATAGATTTTCAACTTAAAGGCGGTACTGTGGAAGCTAGCGAGGTATACTTCGAAAAAACCCTACAACTATGCCATGGTTTCATAAAATTAATTTCCTTCACCTGAAGCTCCGACTCAAGGATTTGAACTTAACGTCCATCGACACTATGTTCGAACACGCTATCAATTAAACAATCAGTGTTATAACAGATTTGTCTACTAACTTTGTGACCTTTTCAGTGTTGGATGCTGTAATACATATACATAAACTACTCTTTATTGTTGTTCTTCTCTGTGTACTAGCATATTCATTGTCGATTTTTTTTCTCGAACTGATTACGCTATTGACCTAGTAACGTCTTGACTGCTTTACCTGACTACTTCATTGTCTATTTGTAGCTTTATTTTGTATTCAAACATAACTCGCCTTAGTGGTCCGGTGAAGCTGCTAAGACTTTGCTGGGTCAATAGCGTATTCAGTTCGAAAAAAAAAGTATTCAAACATAAAGTATATAAATTAGGGATGCAACATCGTTGATAAAAATATCGATGTTCTATTTTCCTATTGAAAACACCGATGTTTATGAATGATATATCGATGTTATAGAAAAAAAAGATAAGTATGATGATAGTGTATATTTAATTCTCGACATTGAATTCTAAAGCAATAATTTTGACAACTTTATGACTAGTATGTGGTCCTTTATTGGTTATTAGTAGCCCGTTTCAAAGATAAATCATAAAAAATAAAGTAGATGACGCCACACATATGAAACATTGTTTATTACGAATGATGTATCGTCGAGGTTAAAGGTTTCAACATAAATAATCAAACATCGATGTTTCTGAACGATGATGTAAAAAACATTGATGTATCATTTGTATCCTTATTGAGGAAGCGAGTGGATAGGGAATATAATAGATGGCGCTACACACCACAAAACATTGTGAATACTATACAGAGCAATATATCGGCCTTGTTAGGGTTTCAACTTTAATGGTTTGAACGACACCTCGATGTATTGTTTGCATCCCTAATATTAGTAAGTACTAGTGCTCCTCCATCATCCAGTAGTCGAACTTCGTCCATTAAGGAAAAAACTTTCCAATTTTTTGTATTTATACACTAAAGCTCGCTAGTAGCTACTAAAGATAAAAAGAATAAAAAAATCGAATGTCAAAACAGAGAACGGAGATGTTAGTATCCGTTTTTTCGCTGCTTATTTAGATATAGATAATGGTATCTATATTTTAAATTCGAATAAAGGTTCCATTCATTTTTAATCCTTATTTAGTCTGTTCTTTTCTCAATCAGCCACAATTATTTGAAGAATGCAGCCGTAGGGATGTGAGTTTAACGAAAAAAATCGATTAATTAGGAATCGATTTTTCTTTTTTAAATAATAATCGATTTGTTAAAAATCGATTTTATTGAAAATAAATAATTGATTCTTTCAAAAATCGATTTTTATAATATTTAAAAATAGACATGCTTTCCATATCTTCTATACTATAATAAAACTGTAGCAAGTCGAAATCTGTACATTAAATATTTTTTGAAAATTTTAATCAGGGTAGACTATGTTATCGATATAGAAGCCAAAAATAATCTTTTTACAATTTTTGTCTGTCTGTCTGTCTGTCTCTATGAACACGCATCACTCTGAAACTACTGAACCAATCTTGACGAAACTTGACATAGTGATAACTAATACTACGAGATTACATCAAATATACTTTTCGTCCCATAAAACGCAAGGGGTTCTCCAGGGTAACGAAAAACAAAAATTTGTAGTTAACGTAACTAGACTTTTTTGCGACACCTTAGTCCAAGAGCCGGCAACGTTGAAAGAACAAGAATTTTAGAATACCTGGTTCTTTAATATATCAATATATATTTTTTGTATCATAGGAGGCAAACGAACAGGTGGGTCACGTGATGTTAAGTGACCACCACCCTTTATAAACACTAGCAACACCGGGGTGTCGTAAATGCGTTGCCAACCTGTATATTGGAGGAGGGTAAGGGAAGGCTAAGGAGAAAAGGTGAAGAGAGGTGAGCTTCCGGCGCTCTTACTGACCAAACGAAACACTACGATGCAAGCACTGTTATTTCACGTCGGTTTTCTGTGCGAGGTTGGTATTAGCCCGAAAGGACACTTGGTAGCCGGTTAACGTTGTATTTTTAATGCGCATTTTGATTTAATTAATTTTGATTTATGAATAGGTTTAGGAACATTTTTTTTCAGTAACTTTTAAACACAATTAAAAGCATGAATTTATCACAGTCAGACATCTTTTTCTATAAACAATCATATATATACCCGCTGATATATTTAATAAATAAAAATGATAAATTTCAAACCAATTATTTTTTTTAGCAAAGAACAAATTTCAATTTATTAAAAATTATTGATATTAAGATTTCACCATATACAATGAAACAACGATAAACGTAAATGTATGACTTGGGATTGACGCCATCTTAAATATATGCGTCGATTATCAGGCTATACGAAACCGAAATACCTTGGGCCGGCGAGGTAAAATATCTCGGCGTCACTTTAGATAAACACTTAAATTTCGATTCACACACATATAGAGTGCGAAACAAAGCCGTTATGGTCTTGGATTGTCTCTATCGTTTGCTTTGTCATAAGAGTAAAATGTCCCCCAGACATAAACTCACTTTATATAAAACTTGCATCCGTCCGATTATGACGTACAGTTGTTCGGTCTTTGCACATGCGCAAAATCGTATTCAAAAGTTGCAGGTTCTCCAGAATCGAGCCCTACGTAAAATCACCGGTGCCCCATGATACGTCCGGAATAAGGATCTCCACGGGGACCTGGAGATGCCTTCTGTCTGGGCGTATATAAAATCACTCACACGTAGTTATTTCGAATAAGCCGCGAATCATCCCAGCCCTTTAGTGGTATCCGCCGTGAACTATGAACCCGTACGCAGTATAGAAGACGACCGCGACACATTTTACCGACCCTCCTGATTCAATCACGTCAGCGAAAGATCAGTTCCAGCCTATCTCTTCAAACAAAGCGTGTGCGCGTCCACGCCCGCATAACCACAGATCACGCCGCCGTGATCTGGGGATAAATTTCGCTCCCGCACACCAGATTAGGCCCCGCTCGGCAACGGCTGAAACCTAAGCCCGTTCCCTCGGCGGGGAGCCCTTGAGTACTCTGCTCACGCGATACAGTGCCACAAAACTTTACTTCAATGCTACAACATCACACACATCACCTATATACACGTGCACGCCTACACGCTTACACGCTGTTTTTCTTTTTCAGAGAAATAGACGACAAAGAGTTCTACCCTTATTTTTCTCCATCCTATCCTATCTTATATAGTTAAGAGAATTTTCTCCGATACAATATACATACAGGAGTTGTTGAGGCACACATGCCCGGTACACATGCATGTTTCAATAACTTATATACGTATATCTAGATAGATTAGCTTAGGTTAGCTCAGATAGGTCGCGATTTTTGCACAAAACAGGCAACAGCCCAAGCCGAGGTGTGCCGTGCACACTTGAGTTGGTCGCCCAAACATCCCAAGTCGGTTGAGTACTTTCAGCGCTCGCCTCAATAGTTCGATGAAGCTGTAAAGACCTTTCCAGGTCAACAGCGCATACATTTCGAAAAAAAAATGCGTCGATAACATACGCTGCCACAATTATCGCTATCTTTATCGTGCAGCCAGTAGTACTGCACTAAATTATACCTATATATTCTATACACATATTATTTTTATAGCAATAAATCGGTCTAAATATTGAGTTAATAACTGAATTTGTGTGAGAGATGAAATTTGTACTTATTTATATCTAAATGTAATAATAATAAAATTACTGCTATTCTAGCATGGATTAAGATTACTTTTATTTTTATTTCCAAAAAATAGCATCAAGCACATTATTGTCAATACCATAAATGTCTTTCAATAATAATTCCATTTTAATAACGTTTCAAAGTTAGTGAAAAATACATCATAAAAATCAATATTTTTGTCTGTAAAGGTACGATACACACAAATAAACGCAACTCTTACCGGCAGCCAGATAGCCCGTTGTTCGGATGAATATAATATATAAAACTGGCTTAATTGATTCTTTCCGGTATGGCCTCTACCTATGTAGGTATTTTCGCCAATATCAAGTGTGACAAATACACGATATAAATTTAATGCCAAATATTTAGTGTAACAATTTAGAATAATCTATAATAGAAACATATCAACATGGATAAATCACCAAAAGGTGATAGGTACTATGTTGTGAGTGGTACAGAGATTATTTATAAAAATAAATTGGAAATATATTTAAAATACGTTTTCGAAACAGTTTATAACTCTAAGACAATAGTTTCAAGCAAGTGACAGTTGACGACGCTGTTTGACGCTTCGATATGGTGTTCATATATTTTTCTTTAATACAATGGAGTATAAAAAGGTTTTAATACAAGTTGAGAATAGTTATGATAAAGTAAGTGGTAGAGATGCTTATTTAGTTTTATGTAGGTTAGTTTTTATCTTAATTGATCCTGGTAGATGTTTTTTTTTCTTCGAAATGACTACACTATTGACCGTGCAAGGTCTTAACAGCTTCACCGGACTACAAACAACAGAGTGTTTGATGGTGCTACGAACGGGTACTAGGCTTATTTAAAAAAAAATACATGTAATCTGGGTATATGTTTCAGTGAATCCGTGGATAGTTTGGATTCACAATTGGAAACGGTAGTTGTGGCTGTAATCGGGTATCAGTTTTATTCAATTTTTTCGCGTTTAAAAATACAATGGAAACCAGTGATAACCAATTTGGTGCAGACGAAGTTGCACGGGTCAGCTAGTTCCTATAATAAACCTAAAGATTTAAAATAACAATTTATCAGATTAAGAATCCCATAAAATTATACGTATCAAAAATAACCAGTTCAAAACAAAATAAAAGTGAATGTTCCTTTAAACTTTCAAGGTAAAGAATATAGAAACTAAATACCATAGAAATTTTCAGTACTATTAAACATTATATCGTAATAAAAATGAAATGATAAGCATCCTAACAAAATGACAACATTATTAATTCTAAATGTAAAATTCAAAACAATGAAGTTCTCTTTTAAATTTTCATATTAATCATAGTGTGACTGAGAAAATTAAAATTGAAGAATTTTTTTTTTTGAATAATTTCAATAATAATTTATAGTTTTGTAAACTTATCGATGTCGAGTTTTCCATAAGACATTTTTAGTAAACATGTACTCGCATGACAGACCTTTTTAGTTTTATTGAAAGTTTTAATTTTACAGAGAGCGGTATTTGGCTGTCATAAGAACCACAACAATCATTATAAGATATAGTAACTCATGTTACTTGTAAGGCAATGGGATGTTTTCATTCTATGTTCTTTTTAAATTTGTAGTTTCACTACAAAATTTTTCATTCTATCGAACAAGACATGCATATTACTGTGGTATTATTCTTTTTCGTTATAAAATACTTTCGCCAGCCGCTTTTAGGTGTTTTGCGACTAGAAAACATTTTAAATTTTTACAAACATATTATCTCACTATGCTCACTCTTCAATTGTAGATAATAATGAACTTATTTTCAGTTTTTTTCATCCGTCGCATAGATGTTTATCAAAATCGATGAAAATGCGTAATTTATATAATTGATTTTCAAAAAATCGATTAATATGAAAATAAACATCGACAATAAAAAATCGATTATAATAACATAAAAATCGATTTAATTAAAAATCGATTATTTTTTAACATCCCTATGCAGCCGTCGTTTTAAGTATTCTGATTAATGAGATATTCGAGTTTCTGGTATATCTCGAATATGTATGTTAAACTAATGATCGCTTGCACAGACATCCCGTCGACCAACGTGAATTCAAATCGCTACAGTGATCCCGAGCTTTTGTTACAAGAAAATATCGTGATGAAATCCTAACATGATGGTAGGGCTTTTTGTAAGTTAAGAAACAATTCCAAGCATATCTGTATGTGTTTGAATTATGAAGGCGTTACTTTGCGGAAATCTATCATTAACCACTTAAGTGTACGCTATTTTGCACTTCTGTTTCCCCTAACATGTCTCACTGCAACATGGCGCACTGCATTGTTGTTATCAGTATCGTATATAATTACATATCCCATCAATAAAAAGTTATTATTTGATATTACATATACTTCATTTTATTATACGTATAGATTAAAACAAAAAACATAATGTTAAAACCTTTTCCACTTGTGTTATCTAATATCTACTGGAATTATCGTAATTCTGTTTTTCAGTAGCACTATTAATAAAAAAAATTTGGTAGATATTAATAAAAATAATCGTCTATAATCTGGTAACACTAGAACCCTATATTTTTCTGCTTAAAGCAATAGTATCCGTTAGCCTAAATATATTACTATATTTTTCTATTGTCAGATCAAGGGTTTTCCCACAAATGCTAGGGATTACAAGATTATAGGGGACATATGTAGTTAACAGAAATAGACTTAACGTCGCGTCGTCACCGTAGGTGTGATTTAAATTTTGAAGTTAGAAAAAAATTATAAATGTATTCCACATAAGAAAGCAAACATTTCATTGTACATAAAGAAGTAAATTTAAGAAAATTTAATGGTTGTATAAGGTGTGCGGCAAAACAAGTATGGAATCCAGATTTTGTGAATTTAAGGTTTTACGTACCTACATTCCTAATATAATGTACTATATTAGGTTATTTAAGATGCTATTTTGATAGTAATGGCATTGATACCTATGAAATTAAATACTTTTTTAACGTATGTATTTAATGTAGATCAAAACTACAATTCAGAGCGTATAATTTCAAAGAATATCTCAAAAGATATCACATGCTTATTAAAATGATGCGCATTACAATAAATAAAATGATTCTTATTGAAAGACACTTAAATCAATACGAGATTAATAGTAATAAATAAATAAATAACTACACAAAAAGTCTACTATTAGTGCAAAACGAATAAATACACACAGGCAGATAAAGTATTCTTCAGATTTTTTTCTGGATGACATTGACGCGCTTTTCACAGAACTTAAAACGTAATGATAAAAATTGATTGCGGTAACTTTAAATCAGGAAAATTACAATATTCAAATAACGACACCACACACGTTTTAAATAAAAGTATAGTTTACATAAAACAAAGAAAAATCCCCAGGTATTATTCTAATAACTTGATTTTGGAGGAACTGTCCATAATTCGGGGAATGCATATTAGGTATTTGGCAACAGTCATCATTGATCATTCAGAATTTCAGATTTTTCAGAATATACAGTGGAACATACACAAAAACAACTTCAGCAAACCTATTTTTTTTGTTTGAAGTTGATATCAAAGAGAATGTATTATCGGTTTATAGATATTCTAATAAGAAAACAATACGGTTTGATGATAAATATGCCTTTGACAACATAACTTCACGGTTATATACAAATTTAGTAAATATGCAATAAAATAAAAGATAGGTCATATATCGATAAAATGATTGTGGTATTTCATTATATTTCCAGTATTCTGCTAAACACAGTCAGTATTATAGCTACATGAATGTGCTAAAAGAAATATAATTCCGTGAAAGATATGGTAATAAAAGCCAACTCTTGGTACAATGACTCACTTATTTCTAATCGGTGACCGTAGTTTCCTGTATCCGCATATGTTCATATATGATTAGTATACACAAAATTGCTACATAATATATAAACCTAGGTATTTGATATATGTTGATATTTTAAAATATGTGTCTTATATTTATTCCATTAATTCATCTATGTGACAAATATAATATTTTTTCGGTAAAGCAACATTGAAAAATATAGTTACTCGATATGAGGTGTAAAGTCCCTAAAACCAGCCCGGGTATTACATCATGTAAACACATTCGTGTAGTGAAATTATAAGAGCCTGTTAGGCCAATAGCGTAGTCAGTTCGAAAAAACAACACATTGATTGAGTGTCGGTTGCCGAAGTTAGGTGTGTGTTCACGAACAATTTTTATTGCTAATAACTACAACTGTGCGCCTTTACTACAACAAAATAGGTGAATTTTACGCATATACTGTCCAATATCTTTGTGGTATGTAAATAAAGCAGTTTAAAAATATTATTCGGTGAGATATGTTTTTTTGTTAATTATGACTAAAATCTAACTTCAAGTAATTATGTAAATAATGGTAATACGTAAACTTACGACAGTACCTGGCGGTCGAGTGCAGCTACCGGCATACAGTGAATAGCGTTCTGATACAGATTTCGCATTTAAGAATATCCGTGTTATAATTTAATCATGGTTGTATTAATTCACCAAAAGTTCTGGTATTTCTAGGATTGTTGATGACAACGTTCAATGCGCACACAATGCTAACAAAATCATTTACTATATAGTGAACAAAGGAATTTTTAGTATTTGTAGATAGGAAAGTTTACTACAACGGTCGACTGATACTAATTCACCACCGCTGTTTCGGAATTGAATAATTACTTACATTTATGTGAAAATAAACATTTTGTCATTTCACTGTATTATAAATTTTAATCACCGTAACGTGGTGAAAACCCATCATGTGAATCTATTTATGTTTCAGTATAAAACTATTATTATGTATATCTTATATTATCATATTCGCGATATCATTGTAGGTTTACTCAAACACCCAATATACGAAACCCATAGTCGAAAGCTTCTTCCCGTTCCTGTAGTTATACATATGTTTTTCTGTTTTAAAGATTTCGTATTAAAATATAGGTTAAAATTTCAAGAGAATTGTATAAAATCCTCTTATATTATAAAAATGAGGCGCCACTCATCATGTTCATCTATTCGATAATCACTTTAACAGAACAACTTAAATTAAAAGTTTTAAACCTAATAATCAAAATATTAGTATTTATTAAAATTTAAAAAAGTCGAGGCAGGCGTGAGACCTCCCAACAGAAGTGAAAACTCAAAACAATTGAATTTAAACTGTGTTCTCTTTGAAATTAATTATAGTGTGAATTATTTAAATGTCATTATTTGTATATTGAAATTATTATCAATAGTCTCTCTCTCACATCTATTGACATTTCGAATAATAATTATACTATTTATATAGTTTATTAATTCATCAATCATATGATGGGCTGCACAATCTCAATACAAAATATCAACATTAGATGTACACAGGTTACTAGCATGTCATAACGGGAAATTATAAATTTATTTCTTGCCAAAAAAAAATCGCACAACGCACCTTAAGAAATTTTCACTTCAAAAAATCAGCATCATAATCATATATTAATCTTTTCAAGCAGTCAACTTGATCTCATGTCTACAAAAAGCTTCTGAGATAAATATTTGGATATAGAAAACTTTTAGCAGATCTGTTTATAATAATTGGGCTGATGTGCAGTTATTAACTTGCTTTCAAATACTAATATAGTAAAAATTAACTAGCCTGCAACAATTATTATTTAAAATATACCTTGCAAATATTTAAAACTCATAACATTTGTTATGCGTAAATCATAATATTCCGGAAATATTATGATTATTGCATAATGCATATTATAGTTTAACGTAGTGAAACATGTTCTCTATGTAGTCCGGTGAAGCTGTAAAAGCCTTGCAAGGCCAATAGCGTAGTCAAATAGAAAAAAAAAATGTTCTCTGCACAAGTCTAACGTTTTGTCTATGTATAACATTAAAAATATCATGAATATGAATAGAAAAAAATCCGCGGCATAGATCTTAGCAATGTTATAAGAACGTTATATGTATTATCATTTGGTTATAACCTCCTCACCTGCTATTGTGACGATGTGGGCTGGCGATTTTTACACACATCAAAGGAGCTTAGCGGACGCTAATGTCGAATCATTGGAAAGACAGGTGTGACAACGCATAATCTACGCCTTTATCAAAATGATTTTTGACGTTCATTTTAGCGCAATAAGTAGCACAGCTTCGCTTCGCAGAAATCGGAGTAGCATAAGAAACCAATACACTAAACCTTTTTAAGTTTTGGATCCCAAGTTCAGCTGTCAGAACTATATATATATATATACGCTTGGCGACAAATCTTGGCTAGAAAGAGTTAGCAAGCTTGGAATCCATTACGAAAAGTGCTACCATTACTATAGCTTAGTTTCATTAAGAGAAAAACTCGTACTCATTCATCAATGACGTGTCGAAGCACTACGGCTGAGTCATCATAATTTTAAAATTGTCACAGACAAATAACCCTATATTTCGTCTTACAGGAACAATGACAGGAAAGAAGACGAAAAACAGTAAAATATCATTAGAAGAATTCTTTCAGGAACTTAATAGGAGACATGTAAAAATAAAAAAAGATGAAAGTAGAAGGAACAATGCGATTCTTAACAAGGTTCTAGAAGAATTGCTGAAGAAGATGAAAGCATGTGACGCTCTTTTCTGTAGTATGAATCCCAAACTTGAGTTCTTAGGCAGTTACTACGATGGTCTCAGAGTGGGTCATGCTACCGAGTATGATATCAACATTGTCCTAAAAATTCACGTTAATTATGATAAAATTATTTTAGACTCAAGTAATACGCAAGATGCTTATACGACTGTAAGAATGCCCTCCGAATTCCGACGGTTGTCAAAGATGCGCCATACAGCTGTAAAAGGATTTGATTGTACGAAAATGTGGTGCGATCGTGCGTTCTGTTTATCCGTTAAGCAATTTAAATCCTGGATGCAAAGTGTTGTTGACGCTGCCGTGAATACTCTCCCAATTCAAAATAATCAGAGAATATTAAAATTGAACGGTAAAATTTATCAGGTATCTACAAAATTGTCCGGACCAGCGAATACTATAACTTTAACTAACGGTAATAATGTAATTGATATAGACTTAGTTCCGACATTATCATTTAAGTTACCTAAAGTGCCTCGAAATACAAAAATTGATATTTCTAAAGTAGAATCTACAAAAGTTAACCAGTATTTTGTTGTTCCGAAACTAAATGACGACGATTTTAGTTGGCGACTAGCGTTTCCATTCCAAGAAAGAAAGTTTATAAATAAAAAATATAATATGAAAAGTGCCTTGAAGATTTTAAAGTTACTACGAGATACACAAGGTTTTAAAAGGTTAGCAAGTTATTATATAAAAACATTGTTCTTATGGGAAAGCGAAGAGCAAAGTGACGAGTTTTGGAAGCAGAACTCATTATCGTTTTTAATTATATATATGATGAAAAAATTAAGAGATTGTTTAGCTAATGGAATGATTCATAATTTTTGGTGCTCAGAACATAATCTTTTAGAAAAAGTAAAATCAGAAACATGTCGCCATTGGAGTAATAGACTGAGTCATATTATTGAGACCATAGAACAACAAAAGGATAAAAATCCTCATGCACTGTTGAAATACTTTGTTCACAACAATGATTAGGATTAGTGACGATTAGCGATGTTGAAGATCCTCCCTCAATACGACCCAGTTACTCAGACAGTGTTTCTTAAAGAAAGGGTTTAAATACGTGTTTATTAAATATCACCTATCATACATATCATACTATATTTAATGGGAATCTTTGAACGTGATTTACATTCACTTAATACATCACACTAAATTGAAATTTAGCACACTTATCAAGCACCGTAGACAATACAATAATTGCAATAGGGCTACCTATTGATGTAAATAATTAATTAAAAAAAGACTTCAATTTACTATGAAATTTAGCACAGTTATCAAGGACCGTAGACAATACGATAATTTTATAAGTTAGTCCCATTGATCTAGATAATTATTTTAAAAAATTAAGTCTTTAAGTTACTATGAAACTTTAGTTTGTTTAAAGACTAAAAAAAGTAAATTAAATAACAGTTAAATAACGTACGCTTTTATGGGTAATCGAAATAAAAAATTGAAAATTCTTTTAAATATGTAGAGTCCATGCTGTACTTAATTTGATTACAAAAAAAGTGTGCCTGAGACTCTGGGTGTACCTATACCAGTACACTTGATTTTCCTCCCTATGATTATGTCACTGATGGGAGCAATTTGTTATGTAAAATACTTCAACTCTATAATAAACATCAAAATATATTGTAAAACATTAGATAAGGAAATATTTTTTTATGGTTCTGTAGCATTAAAAAAATGTAACCATTTTAGAATTACTTCATTTTATAAATAAGTTAGACAAAATATTTTTCATAAATACTTTGATGTAATTATAAGTATGTTAATGAATAGGATTTAATGGTATTTATTAAGACTGTGAAGTTTTATACCCAAAATGGGATTTTTGAATTTTATTTTTATTTGTGTTACTTTTTATGTAAATTAAAAATAGGACACATTTCTCTAACACGTTGATGCCGGCGCGTACCACCGGTAAAAATAGCACGATCGAATACATACCACCGGTGGTACGCGCCGGCGTGAACGTGTTAAGAAATAAAAGTATTAAAGATATAGGATGGATTCTCTGCATAATTAATGCTTTTTTGTGACACGGGTATTAAAAGTAAAACTTATTTATTTTTGTGTAATGTATTTATAAAAAGATGAAGTTTGCTTGTAAAAGGTAAATCTACTTGATAATAACTACCAATCTGATTCTAAAAATACTCTTTCTATTTAATGCAAATAATGTTAGAAACTGTTACAAGGTTTTGTTTTTTTTTCTTGTTTTAACTATTTTGATTTGTAAAAAAGATTATGAAGTAACCTTCATGATATTTATGTGATAGCATATTAAAATAAATTGTGTATGTTTTATATAATGATTAAAATCAGAGATTTTAATATAATACAATGGTTTTTTTTTATAATATTATTTAATTCTTACAAGGTTTCCCTATATAAAATCCTCTTCCCTAATGTGTGTGGTACAAATACGATGAAAAAACAAAATTATATATAAAAACAATACTGAACAAGTGTGTGTCTAAATATGTATTCACTAGCGTCTGCCCGCCACTTCGTTCGCGTGGAATAGATACACTAACATGCAGCAGTTCTCAAAAGGAAAAAAACATCCCGATTTTGAAACATTTTTCATCCGTGCCCCGCTCCTATTGGTCTTAGCGTGATGATATATAGGCTATAACCATTCTCGATGACTGAGCTATATAACACTGAAAGAATTATTCAAATCGGACCAGTAGTTCCTGAGATTACCCCCTACAACGTTACAAACTTCACCTCTTTATAATATTAGTATAGATAAAGTCAAACAACTGTTGCAGTTTTAAGCATTATTGTATTAATAAAAAATAAGTCAAAGTTGACTACAACAAAGATTATGAGATAATCAACATACTTGTAAGTTGATATGTAACATATTAATTCTAGAAATCTAGGAAACGAATTAACCTTCAAATTTTCTAGTCCAAATAAGTTTTCTATTAACCAAACAGATATGCGCTGAAAAATTATATACCCACTTGCTGCTATTATATTAATACCTAGTTTTCCTCTACCAAAAGGTCAACCTCACAAGATTCAATTCTACACCAACCAATAGGAAGATTAAGAGTGATACCTCTAAATCAAATGACAATAAACTAATAGTATCTTCATCCTAATAGTATAAAGTGAAAATTAAGAATGTGATTGAACCAATACAAACACTCAAAGTTCAACTATATAAATATATCTATATCCAGTTCATACCAGCAGTACCAAAAATATGGATGGATAACAACTTACAATAGAAGCTTTTAACTCGAGAGCTAATTAGGAGCAATCCTCTAATTGGTATTACCGGTTAATAAAAAATTTGAAATCATTTGCTTGTAGTAAACTGTTTAGGTAGATACTTTATAATTATTAATTCAAACGTACTCTAAAATATGATAGCCGTTTGTGGTTACATCACAGGTTATAAACCTATTATATTACACTACGTTAATTATATATTACTAGCATTTAAGGTATGTTTACAGAAACACAGTGTTTAACCTCAACTTTTTCGTATACCATCTAGGACTGCTGATAAAATATCGATGTATCGAAATATCGATATTTTTATCTTATAATATCGATATTTTTAGTAATATTTTTTTGGCGATATATCGATATTTTGATATTATAATTTGGATATCGACGGTCGATATTTTTTTTTTTTTTTTTCCTTTTTGTTTTAGTCTGCAGACTCTTGGTCCGCACCTTTTTTTGCTTAGATGTAGTTTTTTTTTTTTTTTTTTTACGTAAAAATCGTATCCGTGAGCATATATATGTATATATATATTATTAGTAATGTATTAAAAAATGTGGAACGCTTCACGATTTTGCGTGTCATCCTTGCGCAGGGGCCATGCTAATCTTCTCTGTATCGTTCCAATTTTAGTATATGTACTGCCGAAGCAAGTACGATATTTTTTTTATTCATAATTATTTTCTTAACCTTATTCCACCTAGGTTGACTCGATACATTATGTTTTTCTTTTTCAGTCTCCTCATTCAGATATAATATCAGAATTCACACCTATTACATATGTTATTTTTACATACTTTATCCATAGTTTTTTTGGTTTCCTCTACTTTTATATCTATTCACCTTCATACTTAAAACTATTCTAGTTATAAGTCTTTCATCTCTCTTTATGACATGCCTGTATCATGCTAACCTATTATTTCTCAACTTTTCTGTCACTGGTGATGTTTTCAATCTTTATCTGATACGTTTTTCTTCTATCACTTCTAGTTACACCATACATGTTAACAATCGCAGCTCTGCCGCGTACAGTTTTTTCTCATCCGTTTCTTTTGTAACCTAGCACTCAGATTCATGCAGTATGACTGTCTTATAACAAGTTTATACGCCTTCCCCGTGAGTTTCAAGGGCATTCGTGGATCGCATAACCTGAACATCTTTCTCCATTTCGTGCATCCTGCATTTATCCTATTCCTTTCGTTATTGTCTACACTGCCACATTTTGAATCAATGAATATGAAGCAGGCTAGTAGTAATCGTAGTACCTAGTGAAACAGCTGAACATATGAAGTAAATAGTATTTTAAAATCTTTTGCTTAAAAATATTCATTACCATCAACCTGTAAGAGAACCACTGCAGGGCTACAGACCTTTCCTGAAAGAAGGTATGGACATAATCACCACTCTAGCCCACGGCGTATTGGCAATTTCAAACTCTGAGAAAACCATAATTGTACGTTTTCTCACATATTGTAATACTACCAGAACATTTCTCAAGCTCAGGTTTTCTCACGAGGTTTTCCTTGACCGTCAGACGATACTGTTACCAATTTAAATTAGTAAGTATACGCGAATTTTGTAAAATTCATTATTACATACTGGGGTTCGAACCAGCAGACATCGAAATGTTATTCTACTAGTGAAACTAGTACACTACCACTATTTAAAAAACTTGGAAACTAATGGACTGAAAAATATTGGTACACATAATTATCTTATTTAGATAAAACAATAATGATGACGATTATCAATATGACTGAATGACGTTTGTGGCTCTTAGAACTGTACTGTTATATTTTAAAACATATATCGTATAAACTGAACAAATATACTGGATTAAAAACTGTAAATCAATCAAAAATCAAAATCAAAAATACTTTATTCAGTTTAGGCCCTAATAAGGCACTTATGAACGTCAAAAACTACCACCGGTTCGGAAACAACCCAGTTATCGAGAAGAACCGGCAAGAAACTCGATCTGGTTTATCTTTTTAATATATATAATATTTAGACTATATTACATACATGACAGAAACTTTTAATGGAAAAGAAATTTAATGGATGCACAGAGATGAGTCAATTCCAGACATCACTATCGTTCACATACTGATCCACTCTATAATAGCCTTTTGAGACCAAAACCCGCTTGACATAGAGCTTAAATTCACAATCAGGCAAATCGGTAATATCCTTTGGAATTTTGTTATAGAACCGTATTGTAAATTGCTCTAACTGCTCGTTTTTGTAATAAAAATATCGTGTCTACCTCAGCTGCTGTCCCCCACAACAATGTTAAGCTGAATTACATTTTTTTAACATAGCCGATATATATCGAAATATCGATATTTTTTTTCAATATATCGAGGTCCGATATTGATATTTTCATAAATATCGATATATCGACAATCCGATATTTTTAAAAATATCAACAGTCCTAATACCATCTACAACTCAAAAAAATAAAAACAATATACTTGAAACATAGTACAATAACAATCCTTGATCGTAGCCAAAGAGTATATAGTAAGTACTCTTTGATAGTAAGTATTATAAGATCGTAGCGGAGCGGAGACGACAGCTAGTAGCTACCACAGAGTACCTATATAAAGTAGCTACTCTGTGACGACAGCTAATAGCTAACTTTTTATGACCAGTGTTGCCAAGCACAATTAACTAAATTTCTTCGATATTTCCCGAATTTGAGGAAAACAATGTCCTGATTCCCCCAAATCCCTCCCAACATAACTTTCTGAAAAAAAAGGGACCTTCAATAATCAATTTACAGTTATCTCTGAATTCATTAGGTAATGTCTGAATAAAGAAAGTGTAAACGCTATCTAGGTTTCGATTAAATATATTTCTTTCGTACATTTGAAAATGATAGTTCTTTATTAAAACATTTCTAGCAGAAATTAAAATAACAGACTTTTAATCTATTATTTTCGTTTATATAATAGAAAAAATGTTAAATAAGTCGTTAGTATCTGTAATAACGTTAAAAACGGATAGGGTGTTTCACGGTATGTTGTTCACGGGTTTCACAAGCGGGTCCGTAAAGGCTCTGTATCTTCATTGACTCGGAACATTCTGTAAACTCTCGCCAGTGACTCTAGTTCACGCAGCGGCCACAAGCAACCACATCAGCAAACCACGTCAGCTCGTGGGTTAAGCCGCTTAAGGTAATTCTGCCACTGTGGTAAATCTTTCAGCGGAATTGTACAGCTTAAAGTAAATATGCAAGAAGGCAAGCGGACTGAGTGAAATAGGAAGGCAAGGTGGACGGCATAGAATAATGGTAGAAGATGTAAATTTACCGTCGCTCAGTGCAAACGTTCTCCGCTCATATTGTATATTTTTTTGTTTCATGGGATCAAAAACGACGAAACAAGTGGGTCTACATTTGCGTGTGTGTTTGTGCACTGGAATATCTCTTGTGTATTTCGTTATTTAATATAACAAGGTCTCCGAGTTACATAAAGCCCCATTGTGATTACTTGCAGAAGAGAAGTTCGATACTATGCAGACTAAACTTGGTCTAAGGCCTGAATGTGGGTGGCTTTGAGTGTGTTCTCTGAATACCGTGGTCGCTTCAACTATATAGGGGAGACAGAAGAGACGCGGCAGCTTTTTAAATTCCTAAAGTGACAAACCAGTCTTATTTAGTCAGGTACCGTTTAATATAATATAAAAAATGCTCACTCTAATCTACAAGAATGGAAGTAACCGCGACTGCCTTGGCATAAAGAAAATTAATAAAATATCTGAAACGATATTTGATATATGAAACACGAGAAACTCTTTGACCGCAATAAAAATGCTTGTCCAGAACGAAAAACAACCATCATAGCTATAATATAGGTAACTATTTTAATATATTTTGGTCAGAAATAATATGTTCATAAATTTTATTATTTACTCCGGTAACACTGTTCAAGGGCCGCCATTTTACTCTGTATCGCCATTTCATTTCTTTTGTGAGATGGAGAATTGGCCAAGAAAGTGAGACAGAAATAAAATATTCAGAATCTTTTCGAATTCGAATCTCCTTTGAGGTAAAATATAAATAAAATTGTGAAAGTAACATCGTAAACTTCTTCAGGTGAGTTCAAGGATTATGTGCTGAACATGTTTTTCTACACACGGTTTCTATAACGGCGTCTTGTCGTGTCTCTGTACAATGGCGTCCGTTTATTGAGAGCGCGTACGAGTATTCCGTCATCCTTTTCTTGCACATGTCGGCAGTTCAGTAGATACATACTCTTTTGAATGATCTTTTTTACGAGTAGAGTAGAATGATAAGAAATATTCCCGTTACCTTCGCACTTTATGTATTAGGAATCGCTCTTTCAGTTACAATCAGCCGCGCTTTTTAATTGTAAAGTGTTACGATGGTGACTTTTGTGAAAATGATAACAAAATTTTACAGAGATTATAGATATATTGTAAGTTCATATCAAAAAAAGTAATAAATGTAATGAAGCAGTGATTGGATCAACAAGATGTTTACAACAAACACAGTACAAGCAGGTACAGTGCCGACTCTGCAATACCAAGAACATCCGACGCAGAAATCGCAAGGGAAAAATATAGAAAATGTTCAGAAAAGTGCCCAACAAACACAGCAACAACAGGTGATTGAAAATTCGTTTATGTTTATCATAAAAATAATATTGTGAAAGTATAGAATTAACAATTTTATGGCAAGATTTAGTTTTTTTGTTTACTTTAAATTCCTTTAAGTTATCACAAATTCCATTACTTATACCTTTGGCATAGTTTATATTTAGAATAACAATTTTATGAAAATTTTTGTTTTTTATTACTACGGTAATGTTTTATATAACAAAGAAATGTATTATAATATGAGTGAGAATTTTATTCGAAGCAAGTATCACTAGCTTAAAGCTTAAATATGGAAGAAAACATATATAAAAGTAGTTCAGTGGAACTGTTCCTGAAGACCTTGTTAGGTCAATAGTGTAATCAGTTAGAGAAAAAAAAAACATATATAAAATCTATAAACTTGTACTTCTGATTTATGTAACAATTAATACAATCTGTGTTAATATGATAAATTAAAATTCCAGGAGTTTCCAACATTTTGTTATACGACAAATGTAAATATGATTGGTAAACTTGGAACTGGAACTTCTGCGGGTACTGGAGGTGTTAATATCACCCAACTAACAACTAGTGATGACAAAACATGTTATATAGCACAACCTTTCTCTTACAATTATGCTCTCGTCAATCAAATGCAGATAGCTCCTAACGGAATACAGAATACCATATCGAATATTAGTTTCAAGTGTGATGTATGTGGACTTATGTTTGGACATCTTACATTGTTGAATGCACACAAAAGAATACATGCTCAAGATACAGGTAATTGAAATTATATATCTTTTGTAGTTGACTTTTTTATATAAATTCTGTACGTATATCACTAAACTCCTAACCGGCTCAACCGATCTTGATGAAATTTAGTGTGCATGTTCCAGTAGATACGAGAATGGTTTATATTCACAATTGGACCTGGTAGGTGTAGTAGGTGGTAGAGCCACACTGAAGCTATTATTGCTGTTTTCAGCATGAATGGGTTGGCCCGTCCAGGGTAGCACCATACGACCCACAGATAACTGACGTGAAGTAACAGTGCTTGCATTGTGTTTCGTTCGATAAGTGAGAGCGCCAGAGAGCCATCTCTCCTCCCAAACCCTTTTCCTCTCCCTTGCTCTCCCCTCTTCCCCACCAACTCAGGATGGCAACACACTTGTGACTCCTGTGGGGTTGCTAGTGTTTATGGATGGCGGTGATCGCTGTGAACAACAGGTGGTCCGCATTTTCGTTCACCTCCTATATGATATTTAAAAAAAGTTGGCACTACGGTAGAATCAGGTTGGGAAAATATCCGCCAGGCTTGCTAGTTTTTATATATGGGAGTTTGGGTATCTGTTTGATTTCATAATGAGGTTAGAAATTTTAATGCAGCCAACTCAAAGCATGGCTAGTTTTATTCGTCCTTGTATTATTTTTAGGTAAAAAATATACAAACATAGAGTATAAGGAAGCCATAAATTGATTACCATACACAAAGACCCGATTAGGCCTCCCACGGCAGCGGCTCAAGCCTAGGTTCGATCCCTCGGTAGGGAGCCCTTGAGTGCGTTGCTTGCGCCATACAGTGACACACAAATATACATCACCGCTACAACACTACACGATCACCCCCACACACGTGCACGCCTATATGCTTACACATGAAAGTGGAAGGGTTTACTTTTTTTCCCTTATCGAACTGAAAAACTCTCAATTTTCCGATAATAAATATATGGAGGAATTGTTGAGGTGTGTAAGCTTGGTACACATATACGTTTCAACAACTCATACATATAGGAATAGTTAGCTAGGTTAGCTAAGATAGGCCGCGATTTTGCATGCAACAGGCAACAGCCAAGCCGAGGTGTGCCGTGCACCCTTGAGCTGGTTGCCAAAATAAAGTCGGCTGAGTGCCTTAAGCGCTCGCCTTAGTAGTCCGGTGAAGCTGTTAAGACCTTGCTGGGTAAATAGCGTAGTCATTTCGAAAAAAAAAATACCATATAAAAAAAATCTTGACAGTATATGGTTTTAATGTTTTTCCGTACAATAAAATTTTGTCCAAAGTTGTATTATAGAGGCTACTGATCAAAAATGTGATATTCATTTATTTATATATCTGGATTTAACTTAGAAACAGCTTGAAGGACTTATGAAATTTTGCACACATCAAATATGTATTGCTTGAAAATAGATGCTCTATATAAATCAAGGGTAATAAATACCTAATAAGTATTTACCTAAAATTAAAGTTTTCTCTATTGATTTTAATATAACCAATATTTATTAAATTTTTTATATTGGAATTGTACCTCATTCCAAATTGGATATCTTAAAAAAATTATAAGGAATACTTATTTTATAAAAAAGAAATACTAATTTAAATTTTATAAAATACTTTATACATTGGAACTATACATCATTCCGAATTTGATATC
>JACEII010000013.1:7824524-7880219 GCA_014332785.1 Antheraea mylitta
TACATCATTCCGAATTTGATATCTTATAAAAATTATAAGGAATATTTTTTTATTATATAAAAAAGAAATACTAATTTAAATTTTATCAAAGGTCATTCTGAAATAGATAGATTACGTAATAATATTGTTAAAAATAGTAAAACAAAATGATGAGTAGTTAGTACTGAGTATGTGTTAAAATATGAATATTAATTATCGACTCTACTTCTCAGAGTACAAGCTATTATTACATTGGAATATGATTGCACAGGTGTTCTATTAAGGTAAATAGATGCAAATAGGGAGTAATCATTCATAGAATTAATTATTTATTCTCCAAAGCACTTATAGTCTTCAATATGTAACATGCCAACATAACAATACAAAATTAATTAAAAATAAGTTTTTAAAACCTCTTTGTATACATATGACAATATGATTTACATTATTATCCCAAGTATTTCTATTAAATTATTATGATGTTGTAATCGCTACGTAAAATATGCTTTTCTACATGTTTTGCATTATTGTTTTAATTGGAGGTTTACTTGAAGAATCTATATACATAAAAATGAATCGCAAAATATGCTGGTAATTGTTAAACAAGATGACGGCTCCAACTCAAACAAATTTTTATTTTATTTATTCCTTGATCTATGAGGAAGGTTTTAATGGAGAAAAAATTAAAAGCCAGTTTTCGTTTTCTGTAATTGTTGCTATTAACAACTTGAAGGCATCCATAATAACGATTTTTATTTTTGAGTTGACATATGTAATTTTATTTTTTGTTTACGTGTATTGTCTTGTATACGTAAAAAATCGTATCTCTGAGCAAATTTTTTTTTATTCCTTTATTCAATTATTATTAACTATTTTTGGCTTATGGACGTTATTGTTTTTATAGCGGTTGCATTTTTATTCTTTTAGCAAATGTTCTATATGTTGGTATGTATGTACAGAAAAGCAAAGAAAAAAAAATTACTTAAAATGAAAATAAGTTTGTGGGTGCAACTAGTAATTTATAAATTTAGTTGGTTAATTTGTAAATGTGAAAATTATGTTTAATATATAATAATTTATTTTACAGATAGTAATATAACAGTTGTGGCAACAGGAGTGAGCACTGGTAATGATGTCACGATGCCTCCGCACATTCAGATCCTTTCATCTGATCACAATGAGCAACAGCAACATCATGTACATGTCCAAGACAGTAAGGAAACATTTATTTCTATTTATTTATTTTAATATAGACTATGCGGACTCAATACTTGTTTGTTTATAAAATTGAAAAAAAATTCATACTTTATTACACATAACAACCGTTATGGTTTCTTATGCATCAATTTCAAGCTTCTCCACATATCACCTCCACACACATGCATGCATACACTCTTACATATGAAAATGGAAGGGTTTTAATTTTTTCCCTTATCAAACTGAAATTGTTTAGAAAAATTATCTGACACAAAATACATATAAGAGTTGTTGAGGTATGTATGCTTGGTACACATATTTGTTTCAATAACTCATATAGTTACGAATATGTAGCTTAGGTTAGCTCAGATAGGTTGCGAATTGCATGAATCAGGCAACAGCCCAAGCCAAGATGTGCTAGGCACCCTTGAATGGCCCTTGGGTACCTTAAGCGCTCGCCTTAGTAGTCCGGTGAAGCTGTTAAGACCTTACTAGATCAATAGCGTAGTCAATTCGAAAAAAATAAAATAGATATATGAAAAAAATTGCGGTTCATTTAATACTTAAAGTACCCAAATATTTTAGCAACAAAATGTAACAAAATTATAATGATCGTTGTTATATGCTTTTTAAATATGTGGACATTTTTAAACATGTTGTATCAATTGATGCACCTAAAAACATGAATTGCTGCATATAGGTACGTAATTAATTCGTAATTTTTTTTTTAATTCTGACATTGTTAAAGATCGCCACTATTATTTTTGGCAACTAGCTCAAGGATGCACGACACACCTCGGCTTGGCTATTGCCTGTTGCATGCAAAATAGCGACCTATCTTAGCTAACCTAGCTAACTATTTTCATATATGTATGAGTTGTTGAAACGTATATGTGTATCAAGCATACACGCCTCAACGACTCCTCCATATATTTATTATCGAAAAATTTAGAATTTTTTCAGTTCGATAAGTGGAAAAAAGTAAACCCTTCCACTTTCATGTGTAAGCGTGTAGCGTGCAGGTGTGTGGGGGTGATCGTGTAGTGTTGTAGCGGTGATGTATATTTTGTGTTACTGTATCACGCAAGCAACGCACTCAACGGCTCCCTACCGAGGGATCGAACTTAGGCTTGAGCCGCTGCCGAGGGAAGCCTAATCGGGTCTGCCGAGGGAAGCCTTATCGGTTTTGTAAGTCTAACCTAACCTAACTAAACCGAAATAAAAGAGAGTGCATTCGGAAAAATAAAACTAACCGATTTATTTTTCTCAATTTACCCGTATATGTTCGATTAGGGTAGGTTAGACTTGTGAAACAGGCACTACCTTGCCGTTAATACGTAGGTACCATTTTGTAGATTACCAACTTGATGATTTTAAAGTTAAAACAGTATAGTTTTGCCTGGTTTGGTTTGGTTAGACTTGAGTAAAAAGGTAACATTAGCTAGCTGCGGCAGCGGTCAGTGAGTGCGGTGCATTTAATACGAAAGTACCAATATTAGTTATTCCGTAATGTATGCACACCATAAGATCTATAATACTGTCTTAACCAAACTGTTAATGTGTCACCAAACCTTTTAGGTAATATATCTTCATGCTTGCATTGCAAAGTAATTCACTGTTAGTTAAAACTTCGAAATCGAAATTAATAAGTCAAGCGAGAACAATATTTAAACTCTTATATATTGTTATAACAAGGAAACAGGAGATATTTTTCTATGATATTTTTTTTAATACGTCTGTATTATTACCAGGTATCATATTTTAAATTCTTAATTAATTATATTATTCTCTTTTAGGTAAACCAGTTGCCATAGATAAGGTACAAAAATGTATCACCTGTGGTGGTTCTATTACGAACAATCCTAAAAGAAAAGGACCTAAACTAATAAGGTGTGAGAACTGTATCGCTCAAGACTCTGTCGACCAACAAAGAAATAATCAAAGTGAGTATTTTATTATTTATATGTTCGTGTTTAGGGGTCATTCAAGTAATCCGTAAGCACTAATGGGGGGGGGGGGGTCCTTGATTTGCTTATTTTTGATGACATAGGTGATGGGGGTATGGATGGTGATCATGTCAGCAATATTTATATATTTAACCAGAACAAATTTAAAAATACTTATATAAGCTCCTTTCTTCTTTGAACTAACTATGCTATTAACCCAGCAAGGTCTTAACAGCTTCACCGGACTACACTTATACAAGTCTTTACGTAAGCGGGGGTAAAAGCATTACTTACTTTTGCTGACCAGGGGGAGGGGGCGGTCAGAAATTACATAAATTATGCTTACGTAGTACTTGAACGGCCTCTTATGAAATAACTAACTGTATGTAACAGTGACATTATTTACACGAAAATGGGTTGGTTAAGAAATATATGTTCTATTTAGAAAAAATGTTGGTTGTCTCTTTTACCAATTTAGGTTAGGTTTGTTAAATTTTATCATTGCTTACCCCCTTAGGAGGTGCGCATGATATGTTGTGTAGATAATACACTAATATATCCTCTATACTCCTGTAAAGTTCTTGTTAACATAGATTCAGCTGTTTCGCAAATAAACTCTTCAAATAACAAAGCTTATGAAAACATGGTAAAGTAAATGTTATTCAAATATTTTTAATGAATACAAATGTATGGAATTATTGTTGATTGAAAAATTGTAATTACAAATCTGACATCTGTTTGTTAATAATTTTTAAACATTATTCGAATGTTTTGTTTGAAAGCTATGGGTATTTCAAAATGGACAATTTAATTGCTATAACTGATTCCGAAATGTTCGAAACAGTATTTTAGTCCTTTTCTAATTGGCTACAAAAGTTAAGTTCTCAATTCAAATATTTTTTTATATCTCAAAACTTGAGGAAGTGAGGATTTATAAATCGATTTCGGAAAAGAAAATGTATTTTAGAAGGGGTCATTTTAGGGGCGTCATTGGAATCAATCCGGGTACTCTACTCAAAACTGAATTGTGAGTGTATAGCGATAAAAAAAATTAAATGTGGGTCACAGTGTGGATACATTCTATTATCTAACTATGGTCTCCGATGATCTGGTTTATTTTTTATTTGGAGTTGACTTGATTTTTTCAAGTTTATGATTTGGAGCATAGTTATCGTTATCTATAGTTTATAAATGTATATACGTTCAGCGACACATATATTCGTGGCAGAAGAAAACGTAAAGTTCGAAGTTAGCGGAGTTAGCGCGGTGCAGCAACCAAGCGATCCTCTAGCGCCTTCGCAACCGCCACCGCAGCAGAACCAACAGCAGACGCAGCCGAAACCTCGTAAGTACTATTTTACAGGTTTTTTTTTTTAATTAAAACTTTTGTAAGTGCGTTAGTGTTATTTTTTAGCAGGAGAAAAACTTATGGTTTCCCCTCAGCGACATGCTAACAAGCATGACCGATAATTTTGCGTTTCCGTCAGACTAGCGACACGTAGTGTAGCGACCTGTGTACATATACGGTGTTATTATAAAAAAAAGTTAAATACATATTGAATACTTGCTTTAAAACGGTTAGGTTTAAATTCACCGCGTTCGCTGAATGTTCACCATCTTGATCTTTTGTCTCGCTTTGCTTAGGTTAGGTTAGACTTGCGGTGTAGGAACTGTGTATGTAGGTAGGATTGGTAGGGTTAGAGACGGTTGGGATGGGGGAACGGGGGTGCTGGATAGGCATCCTCTGGTTTGCCTACCTACTTAGTGGGTAGGCAAGTTCAGAGATTGGAGGGTGTAAGGTTTGCGATAGGTAGGGTAGGGTTAGGATCGTGGGACTGGGGAGGGGGCATGCGTAGGTTAGCGTAAGCCGGAGGAAACCTCAGGGTGGTTCAGACGGAGGAGGAGTAAACCTTGGTAAAAAAATAATCGTGGGGTGGTGGCGGAGTGGCTTGGCCTCTCCGCTGTCGACCGAACCTAGGGGGAAAGGGTCGGGGGGTCTGGATTCCCATTGCACGAGCTCGGTGGGCTGGGAGGCAGTTCTGCAACCGAGCTGCCTCAGCCGGGTGTGGCGTGGGACACTCCCATAGTGCGGCGTAGGTTGTCGTGGAGTTTTAGCCGGTTCGAGTCGCCGTTTTCGGCCCCACCCCTGCGTGACTCGCACGTAGGGACGGGCGGCTCAAGTCGGGCTCCCCACCGGGAGCTTTGATAGTTCATGAGGATTTTCTCTCCATGTTAAAAAAAAGAAAGAAGGTTAGACTTGCGAAATAAGGATAACGCGAACTTGCCTCGGGAGAGCGCGGTGCTTTTAGTACGAAACATTTTTAAGGACGCGCTCTCAAATTTTAGAAGTTCAATTTCGGCTTCGAGTTCTACTAGACGCGTATAGCTCACTCACACAGACATGAAAACTGATAAGCGCGGCAATGTAATACCGCACTATAAACGACTTTGATACTTTTATAAAAATAATACAATATTTACTTATTATTTATGTTCTACTTTTTGTTGTATTTGATGTACCAAAATAAATTATAATTTCTCAAGGTCACACTCACTCAAAAACAGTATAACTAAACGTAAATATGTATACGTAATAGATAGAAACATCGAATTTGTGTTCAAATATTTAGCCCCTTTGTGCCCGATCAAGGCTTAATTTCTCAAGAAATTCATGAAGAGTAGTATTGTGGTAACTGGATCTTAGTTTAGGTAATAGCTGGAAACATCAAGTTGTGCTTAGATGTTTAGTCTCCTAATGTAGGAGCAAGGTTTCAATTTTTTAAAGTTTGGTGAAAACAGTATTTATGATAATCTTAGTATAGTACTAATAGGACCAGATGAGAGCTATTTCGTGATTTTTTTTTCAATATTAATAATAGCTATACACATGAAGTTAGCGCTCTGAAGTTGAGTCTTGTCGTATCAGATAAGAGTATAATTTCTCATAGACCAAGTGAGTAGCTGTATCATGATAACAGAATTTTGGTACTGATAATCACTAGAAACCTCAATTTTGCGATCAGTGGTCTAGTCTCATAAAGTCAGATCAACGTTTCATTTTATAGATCAGATGAGTAACTTTTTCATGATAATTGAACTTTAGTATTCTTAGTAGCTACTAAAATTAGGTTTGGGTTCAGATGTTTAGTCTCACTCTATCTGATGAAAGTTTCATTTCTCATGCGTAGCGCAGCTGCCGTAAGCGTATCTTTGTCGTGATACCAAAATTTTTGTATAGTCTAGAGTAACTAGAAATATAGAGTTTATGCTAAAAAGTATCATAGTGTCTTATTAATGTTTAATTCCTCATGGGCTAGACAAGTGGCTATATCGTGATAACTGAATTTTAGTACATATAGATTTAGCTACAAACATGAGTATGTGCTCAGAGATTTAGATAGGAGAATTTTTAACTTAGCGTTTACTTCTATATCAAAAATAATTTTGTGAACAACATACTACAAACCACCTAAATTGTAAGTTGTAATACCGATAGTACAACGGGCAGCATATGACGGCCTTTGTGTAAAACGAACCCTAATTCCACCGAGAAACTTTGCATATCTAGCTTAGATACACTTTTCACCAAATGATTAGTTTCGTTATAAACTAGACTTGAGAGATCATGTTCTTATAAAGAATGAGCCTTATATTTGATTCTTTTGAAAGATTACATTTGTTTGTAAATTCTGCAGCGTGTTTATGATATTATTGTATATATTCTGAATAGATAAAAATTAATAAAGAGAATGCGAAAACGACATATATATTTCTACCCATGAAAGAGCTCCCTACACGTTTCTAAGAGTTCATTATGAGGACATTTTGTTATTACCTAACGAAAGGAGTACAAACAAGACATATTTGTCTCTATCCATCAATGACTTCCATAACATTTTTTGAAGTGGGTCGTCATCAGACCATTTTGTTCAGTCCTGTGGTATGCTCTCGTCACTACTAACAAGAGGACTACAAAGACGATATATGTATTTCTACCCGTCAAGAAGTTCCATATCAGTACCTCAAAACATAAAATATAAAAAGAACTAACGTAATAAAAACTACAATTAGAATTTTTGTTTCAACTTAATTACAGTGTCTCTTACTACTAAAAATATAAACCACTATAAAAAGTTGGTTAGTATTTCGAAATGATCAAAACGTTTTGTGAAGTGTATACGTATTTCTACAGTGATTTATTTTTTACTAGTCGAGTGCAAAACGACGTACTCGTCCTTACCTTATTGCGCCAGAGCGCGGTCTAATTCGACGTGAATCCTTCTACTTTTGTGTCAATCGAATCTAAATAAAGAAATAAATTGAACCTTATTCCATAGGAGTTAAAGTCTACATAATTAACATAAAATGGTGAAATTTTGTTCACAACTAAATAGTTTTTTTCTCAGATGTAGTATACATAACTTGGATTTTATTTCATGTTATTTAAACTTGATTATATGTAGCATAATTAAGTATTTTTTGAAATTAAGGAAACCGTAAAATTACTGAGATTTTGATACCGAAAATCAGGCTGTTTTGCGCGAGGAGACTACGGAGAATTGATTATTATAAATGAAAACTCATTAGTTTTAAAAAATAATCATCCGTACAACATTGTTAAAGGTTCAATGTATCTGTAGATAGTCATTATGTTTACCAAAGTTGAGTAGTTTTGTTGTAATTCTTGCCGAAAAACAGTGAAAATGGACCTTTTTTGAGAGCGCGTCCTTAAACCAAGTATTTAATACATATTTAACTTTTTTGTAATAACACCGATGATATCTATATTATATGTGTGTTACTTATCGACAGATATACAAGTTAAGGATGGTAACACCATGTTATGGCTTCATCACAATGTTTTCCTTCACCCAAGGGTCAGACTCAGCTGCAAGGATTTGTACCTAAAACGATCAATACATGGAGAGAAGATGCTAACTAGTCAACCATTATTGCTTCACGGACATAATTCATTAATCGTCAAAAGTTCACAATTATCGTGTTTATTATTTCCTTGTGTGTATCACTATAATCAATGCAATTTTTATCTTTTTTTAATATCAAAGGAGGCAAACGAACTGGTGGGTCACGTAATGTTAAGTGATCACCACCGTCCATAGACATTTGCGACATCTGGGAAGTCGCAAGTGAGTTGCCAGCCTACAGGGGGAAGGGGAAGGAAAGGGTAAGGAGGAAAGAGGAAGGGAAGTGGGCCTCAGGCGCTCTCACTGACCGAAAAAACACAACAATGCAAGCACTGTTATTTCACGTCGGTTTTCTGTGAGAGGATGGTACTACCCCGGACGAACCGACCCATTCATCCTGAAACCAATAATAGCTTCATCGTGGCTCTACCACCTACTATGTCTAAGTAAGGTCTTTTACATCAGTTGCAAATTGTCATTGAGTATTAATTTCTCATTTATTCAAATATATTACTACATTACGCACATTAACACATTAATAATCAAATTCATTAATTACTCAGTGGTTGGCAAAAATAACTGTTTCCAATCTTTTCATTGATTACTCTATAGTTCGTCAATAGTTGCTAACTAAAAAATAAATAAATAAAGGAAATAATCTGACAAACGGCTTAAACAAATTTCTTAAACACAACACGGGTGCTAGCAATCCTAATTTCAGTTTAATATCGTATTAATAATGAACTTTTTGAAGATAGATTATGATTTGGATCATAGGTCCGCAACTTTTTCGCTAGTAGACCTCTTGCCATATTTTTTGGTTGTGTTACTGACCTGATATTGATTTACTGCCAATTCTTCAACTTCGAATAAGTGGTTTTATCATTTATATACAAAAATATGTCTTCGTTTTATAAAGACACGTTATTTATGTAGACGTTATGTGTATATACTATATATTATTTCATTCATGGAAAGCTAAAATAAAACCCACATCTTTCTTTAATGATAATTATCTGTGACCCTTATCTGTGTTTCATAGACCACCAGTATTTTTTAACCGACTTCAAAAAAAGGAGGTAGTTCTCAATTTCTCTGTTTTTTTTTATGTTTGTTACCACATCACTTTGGACTGGGTGAACCGATTTTGATGATTATTTTTTTATTTGGTAAAGCTGGTGCTTCCCGTGTGGTCAAATTTTAATTTGGTCCAGTTCGGACAACAGCATCCAGTGCAAAACCGTATAAGTGTTAAATTTACAGTACCTGGGCGACCGAGCCTAGCTCGGTTCTTAAAAAAAAACTATTTTTGCCTCATAACATTAACACTTTTATCACAATAAAATATTAAAAAATATATCTCTTCTGCAGTCACTCGGATTCGAACTGGGTTTACACGGATTTTCGAAGCAACCGATTTCCATTTAAGCTATTTTTGTTTTGACAACGCCGGCGAAATTTACCTTTATATTTTAACTACCTGCTATATCTTTTCATTAAAAAGTTATCTATGAACAAAATCTATGTAGATTGATTTATCGTCCCCGAAACTACCTACATACTAAATTTCACGGAAATAGATGCCGCCGTTTCCGAGATCTTTAATATATACAAATATAAAAATATACAAGAATTGCTCGTTTAAAGGGATAGATTAAGTATGTACACGACAAATAGACAAATATCTCAATATCACGCCAACCGATTTCGATAATTATTTTTTTAATGGAAAGAATGTACTTCAAGGGTCGTTTGATGAAAGTTTGGTTAGGTTCTGATTAAGGGATCCGTAACAAAGTAACATAACTTTCAAGAAACAAGCGTAGTCCTTTCTTAAGCGCCGGCAATGCATCTGTGATTCCTCTCGTGTCGCAGGTGTCCATGAGCGGCGGTGATCACTTACCATCAGATGACCCGCATGTTTAATAAAATATATTTATGAACACTAAAAATGGAAAATAAAGTAAATAAAAAAAAAAAACGATTTAACCGACTTCAATATTAATCAAAGGCATAAAAATAAGGCACTAAAAATCGGAAAACAAATAGTTTATCAAAATAACCAAATGAAATAAAGCATGGATATGTGTGCTACCTAGAGATGTATTAGAAGTCGGTGCCAACCGAAAATCATATCATCTACACATAGGTACAAAGGGACCGACTTCCAGTACATCTCTAGGTAGCACACATATTCATGTTTTATTTAATTTGATAAAATATTTATTTTTCACTTACTCTGATGGTCTTCATGGATCTCAGAGGGTTTATATATATCACTTCGAGAATCACATTTAGATGCTTTAAAATATCCTTTACTAGTAGGTATGTAATATTTGGATAGAGAAGTAATTTACACATTATTCCCTGTTAGTAAGGGAATAATGAAGGACATGATAAAAAATTGAAATAGCCCTTCATGAGCTTGAGTTATTTGGTAAATGAGGGATGTTTGTATTACAGTGCCCGGTCATCATCCAGTAAAGAAAAGAAATCTAGCATCAGTAACAAAATGTCAAAACTGCAACGGTTCTGGCATTATTTTTGTAGGGGGCAATAAGAATAAGTTAAATCAGACCAATCTCGATAAGCCTTTCCATTGTAATATATGCGGTGGGTCTTTCTCGAGGTATTCCTCGCTGTGGTCACATAAAAAACTGCATTCCGGTGAGAAGAATTTCAAGTGTGGCATCTGCGGAATTGCTTTTGCGAAAGCCGTATATTTGAAGAATCATTCGAGAATTCACACTGGAGAGAAGCCTTACAGGTATGAGGTATACGTTTTTTTTTTATTTAAACAATACCGTAAATACGATTGTAGTGGTACGCTAAGACGTCCGTTTTGACACATTATAATAGTGACGTGACATGTCGATTTATTTACGACTAGCCTCTGCCCGCGACTTCGTTCGCGTGGAGTAGTAATCTCAGGAACTACAGTTCCGATTTGAAAAAGTCTTTCAATGTTATATAGGTCGTTTATCGAGAATGGTTATAGGCTATATATCATCACGCTAAGGCCAATAGGAGCAGAGCACTAATGAAGAATGTTTAAAAATCGGGGTGTTTTTTTCCTCTTTAGAACTTCCGCTACGTGTTAGTTAGCTTAAATATACTATTCCACGCGAACGAAGGCACGGGCAGAGGCTAGTCTATATAAATAGGTAGAAATAAAACATACCGTTTTTATTTTTCGTTGGTAGATATTGAGAGTTTTAATATTTGTTATCAATAACATTTTTGGGACAATTCGTTTTGTTTTTGTTAATTTTAAAACAAAAAGTAATGAGTTATGGTTGAATCTCCACAACTACATGACAACTTCTATAATTGTAAATATAAAAATATATTTATATACATGACTGGTTAAATAGTTGCAATACTCTCACAGTGTACTCATTACTTGCTTCTAGTTCTAAATCAGTTAAAAAAAATAGGTGCTTAACATTTGACCCAATTATTTCGAGAAACGCAAAACTAATATACACTCAACGTCAGGTGATTTACGAAAAAACGAACCGGTGTAATAAATAAAGAAGCCTCGAATCATATCGTATCGCGTACTCTGGTCAGCGCCCCCGTTTCCCATTGTTAAAACGTATGGCATTTTGGCATTATAATATAACTAACTTCTGCCCGCGACTTCGTTCGCGTGGAATAAATACAGTAACACGCAGCAGTTCTCAAAAGGAAAAAACATCCCGTCTTTTGGAACATTTTTCATCTGTGCTCCGCTCCTATTGGTCTTTCTCGAGATGATATATAGCGTATAACCATTCTCGATGAATGAGCTATATAACACTGAAAGAATTATTCAAATCGGAGCAGTAGTTCTTGAGATTACCCCCTACAACGTTACAACATCACAACGTCACAAACTCGCAAACTTTACCTCTTTATAATATTAGTATAGATGACAGAAGTCATGGGAGTTTGCTTAAGAGGTTCTTATGCATCCACCTTATAGCCTCGACTTAGCATCGAGTGATTACCATCTGTTCCTGGCCACGGTGAACAGTTCAGCTGGTAAAAATTCGCTTCAAAAGACGCTTGTCAAAATAGTCGTGCAATTTTTTGGCAATGAGAATGGGGGTTTGTTTGAGAGAGGCATAATGATGTTACCTTAAAAATAGCAAAAACTGATTGGTCAAAACAGTGCATATTTGAACTAAATCAGATCATACTAACTGTGGTGATTAAAGCCATCAATTTCATGCAGATACTACACCTATTATTTTGTATGGCGTAATATAGATTTGGAGGTCGCAGAAAATATGACAGCGTGAAAAAGGGGGAGGGGTGCTAAAAAAACAAAATTTTGCGGAACATATTAATTTATGAACGGCCCACAAGTGACGACTTAATAATATACTAAGCCTAATGGGACTAAATTTGTAAAAGACGGGATTGTAAAGGTAATTTTTTTTTTTCAGATGTAACACATGTGGAATGCAATTCTCGCAGTCGCCGCATCTAAAGAACCACGAGAGAACTCATTCTGGCGAAAAACCGTATGTTTGTGAGGTAAGTAACAAAAAAAAAACAATAAAATCTAAGCACAGGGCCATAGGACTCTTTCCATAGGAAGGTATGAACATTATCACTACGCCAGCCCACGACCTATTCGCGATTTCAAACTCTGAGATATCTACAGTTCTATATTTTTCCCCACATACAATGGTATATTGCAAGAACATTTCTAAGGTACAGGTTTCCTCAACATGTTTTCCTTCACCGTCAGCGATAAATAAAATTCGTTTGTACATGCTGGGATCAATCCTGCGGGCATAGGATTAATATACCACAACCTACTCATTAAACTACTCGATCAACACTACTATTTTTGAATTCACCTCTTGTGAGCTTGAATGTTCATTCTATAATGTTTATTTGCCAATATATTCATACGCTTATAAAAAAAAAGTCGTATTTTAAACGTGGATTTCGCAGAAGTAGTTTTTCGAATTACAAAACCACATAATAGAATCTTAATCGTAATTCTTTAAGTGGGATATTAAATGCTCTTAAAAAAAATAAACCTGAAGAAATTGTGTAGTGTACAAACAAATCCGTAAATAAACTATTCAAAAGAAAGTTTTAGTAACTTGAACGATCGACTTTTAATTCTTTTTATCTCAGAATATTCTTTTAAAGCCCACTTATAATAACACCAGAACTTGTGTTGTATACTTGTGTATTTTAAAAGCTTTTTTTTTTTTAAACTCGCTTAATATAACACTTTATTGCAAACTTTCTTGGTTTGAAAAACTACTTCTGAAATTCTTACTTTAAAATATGACTATTATATAGAATCGAATAAGTTGAAAAAAATAAACATCATGTATATATTTTTTGTGTATTTCCATTCATACCTACTAGAAGTATAATTAGGCTGAGTATGAATGATTTTCATAATCTCACTTTTGGAGTGAAATTTCTTTTGGGACGGCATGACTTGGATTTTATGAAACGAAAATGTATATTTATAAATAAGCTCTAAATTTATATAAATATATAGGTTTAAAACTGAGAGAATGAGATAGAAGGCGTTTACCTATCCTCGAAACATTTACAAAGAGAGAGAGAAACGTTGAAATGTATAGCACGTTATTTTCTGTTGGACCATAGTGAATATCGCGCATTTACAAAAATTATACTGTGTTATGAATTATTTGACATTGTTAATATATATTAAATTTTACAAAATAATGCCTGAAACTAATGTTTACCAACTCTATAATATTTTCAACTTATTTAAAAATAACAGAATACTAAATTTAACTTCTACCGCCTGTGAATTCGCACTCTTTTATTTCATCCGCTTTACATGAAACGTTCCAGTTATGAATAAAAACACTCAAATATTTATCTACTCATTTGTTTATATTCACAAAAGACAATCATTTTTCTTTCGAACTGTCTACGCCACTGACCTAACAAGGTCTTAACAGTTTCACCGGACTACGACAATAATATTATATCCAGCAGAACTACTATATTTTAAATGTGAATGTATTTCCGTTTGAATATCTGATATGTTATTATATTACACAATAAATATATATAAAAAGATGTATTTAGAAACATGCTCAGAGTAAAAATATATATTAACTTCATAGGTGTGTGATAAAGGGTTCGCGCGACACGCGACGCTATGGAACCACAGACGAATTCACACCGGAGAGAAACCTTATAAGTAAGTCATTGTAATCTTATTTACTATGCTATATTAAGTTAAATTCCTCATAATATCGTTATGGATATTTATTATATATGTTAAGTTAAAATTATGATAAACTATTTGTTATTATGGTATAATGAATCTGCCTAAAAACTTGATATAGACAAATCTAGGTTACGTAGTAAATAGATTAACAGAACACGTACACCATAAAATCGAGTTGAAAAAGACATTCAAAATTAAAACGTGGCGCCATCTATGACATACCTATAACAGTCGGTCATACAGTTTTCTGTCATCAAACTAATTTAAAGCGCCATCTATTCGAGACTGATGAAACGTACAATCAATGACAATAATTAACATTGACAATCTTTTAATTTGTAATAAAAAAAATGGAGGCCGTTAATCGAAGTATATAATATCCTTTCTCTCAAGTTGGACTAAATTATACATGAATACCACCTTTGATGAAGATCGATTGAGTAGTTTCAGAGTACATCGTGAACAAACATGACACAGGATATTTATATGTATATTTAGAATAATCGTTATTCGCGACATCGTCAGTGTGGAATTTAACAAAAAAACTTTTTGTTCAGTGTAAACGTGTATGTAGAGAGCTAACCGTAGTAGACACTGCTTGTTGAGTTGTATTTGTTCGGAAAGTTTTTTTTTTCTAAAATAAATGCAGCAAAAGTTACTCCTTAGAACATTCGTCATCTGCAAATGAAAATCCCATCAAAATCGTTCTCACCATTCTGGAGTTTATCCGGAACAAACATATTCGGTTATATGAAACTAGCGTTTTATATGAAAAAAAAAAAATATACAATTTTAATCACTCCGAAGTATGTACAATTATTATCTATGCTCTTTCGCCGTTTTATAGACAATTCATTGATTCCGGTATTGAAAAAAAAAACGGAGCGAGAATCAATAAAATATTTGCAGAGGCGTGGTGTTTTGAATTTCCTCATCGGAATTAAAAACAAAAAAATTTGAAAAATAAGGATATGCAGTAGTTTGACAAGTCGTAATATATGAAAATCTATACTTAATACTATAAAGAGGTAAAGTTTGTAAGGTTATAGGAGGTATCTGGATCTACTAAACCTATTTTGAATTTTTTTTACCTATAGAAAACCTCGTTATTTGTGAGTGTCATGGGTTATATATTAACCCGAAAAATGAAAAGACTTTTTGGTGATAGTCGAATGTGTAAAGTAAGTCGGAGAAAAAACGGTCAAACTAAAATGTATCTGACGAACGCTGCCTTAACGTTGAGAGATTTATGATTGAGTTTTACAGAAAAGTTTTTTTTTTATATCAAAGGAGGCAAACGAACTGGTGGCTCACGTGATGTTAACTGATCACCACCGTCCATAGACACTAACGACATCAGGGACGTCGCAAGTGCGTTGCCAGCCTGTATATGGGAAAAGGGGGAGGGGAGGGGAAGGAAAGGGAAAGAAGGAAAGAGGACGTGGGCCTCCGGCTCTCTCACTGACCGAACGAAACAACAATGCAAGCACTGTCATTTCACGTCGGTTATCTGTGAGAGGGGTGGTACTACCCCGGAGTAGCCGACCCATTCATGCTGAAACCAAAAATAGCTTCAGTGGGGCTCTAAAGTCTAAGTTGTAGAACCTGATAAGAATGCCTATAAAAAAGTCAGCGACAACATATAACTTTGATATTTAAGTCAGAAAAAGTAATGTGTATGTGATGTGTATTGGTCATCTTATCAACCACAATTATGAATTCTTATCAAAATACAGAGAACTCAGTACTAACCGAATCACACTCATAATTTTATTACAAGTAAAAATGTTTACCGCCCTACAAAGTGAGCATGAGTCAGCTAGTATTTCAATAAAGTAAAATAATTGTATAAAAAGCATCACTAGTACAGCTAAAACTTTATGAAATTTTGTTCATAGGTAGTATACAAAATTGAAAGATTAGAAATAAAAATCAATATTACTTTAATAAAAACAACAGAAACGAGTCGAAAATATTTACTGCATAAAAAAAAAACGCGTGTGGAATCACGGGCGGGTGCTATTATTGTTACTTCCATAGGTTAATAAAATATAATATGTAGTGATAATATAATACGAGTGATATGTTGTTATAAGGTAGGAGGTACAGCTTTATTTATAAAATTCAATAACTTTTATACGTCGTCAGGTGTGAGACGTGCGGATCGGCGTTCAGTCAAGCAGCACATCTAAAGAACCACGCCAAAGTACATTCCGGCGAGAAGCCGTTCAAATGCGACATATGTACGGCCGCTTTCGCCGACAGATTCGCGCTAAAGAGGCATAGAGGAATTCATGACAAATACGGTACACCCGAATACTTTTTGCTATAGCATGTTTATTCTGTTTAAAAAAAAGTCACGCTTTTAATTTAACGGGTTTTAAACAATGACATTGATTTTCAAATCCTGACAGTGCTTACGCTTTTTCGATTGGTAGTTATCCTATATATATATGTATGTGTGTATATATGCATATATATATTTATTTATTTGTCAAATTGCCCATTTAATAATTTAGCTCCTAATCTATTTATCCGTAGGTAGTGTGGAGATGATTTTTGGAAAAAAATAAAACTGTTCAGTTACATCTTGTCGCGACCAATATACAGGTTCTGCCTAGTTTGAAAGCCATTGTGGAAATGTGTGACAAATGTAAATATAAAATTAACTCTAGAAAACAGCTAGGCTGACATAAAACAAAAAAAAGATTGTGAAACTCACTTTTTAACTATAGAACTTATAGTATATGCAGTCATAGTAAATTTATGTCATTTCATATTTTTGCATTATAATTCCTATATTCAATATAAATCAAATCAAACCAGAGGTACTCTATGTAACGTCTTATATTATACTCTTGATGTTACGGAGAAAAATTTCTGAACAGGTCAAACAACTCCACTACCATCAAGAACGAACACGAGTCAAATAGAACTGTCAACACGACAAAGCAACGATCAACAGAGCACACAACCCACCAGCGAAGTTGAACATCACGGAGACCAATCTCTTTGAGGCTAGCACTACATTAACTAATATCGCACCCACCTTTGAAGAGGTTGACTGAAACTAATGTTAAAGCATTGTCTTATGCGTATATCCATAATACATTGTGATGTACATAGTCTGAGATATGTTGCTCTAATTGTGATAATAAATTCTACTTAATAGTTTCCTTAGCTACAATAAAAGAAACCGTAAGTAATTTAATACAGAGACATCAATTTTTTACTAAATAAATGTACCGAGTTGTATGTGGGTAGTTAGCAAAAACTGTGAACTATGGAACTTTAAAGATATGTGAATACCGCCTTTTATTTTAAAAAGTATACTTTTATGCGCTGAAAAGATAAACGCATTATGAAGTGATTTTTAAATGGTTAAATTAATCTAGTTTTGATAAAAAAAATTCTTGACAGTGTGGTTGTTGATATCAATGTATGGAGCGTGTGAAGGAATCGTATGGACACCAGATATCAAACCGCATGATTGCGGTTTCCTACATACTCTGTTTTACACCTTGAAATATATATATATATATATATATATATATATATATATATATATATATATATATTACGAATGATCTGGGAAAGTTTTTTTTTTCATATTGAAATACAGTAATCAGTTCAGTCATTAACCACTCATGGAATATGGATCTTTAGACCTCGTACACAAAGGCGTTTTATACAAGCATTAAAAACACACCTGTAAATTAGTTCTATTTATCTACAGCAAAGATTAAAAAATGAAATGCAATTTTTGCTTAATTTATTTCAGAATTCTTAATTGTTCCTATCTTCGTTTCCAATTTTTTACAATGAAAATAAATGTTGTAAAATATAAAAGATCTATTATTCTGTCATTAATTATTATATCTATGTCTTGAAGAATGTTTCTATGGTAATGCATTTTAACACATGTTAATTAATAAAGAACCAATCTGTTTGCAACCTTGCCTCTTAGTCACAATTTTCTTTCCCTTTTAGTGTTGACTTTTATTAATATATATGATACACAACCCCATCTTAAAATTAAAAATCGCAAAGTATATACAAGTGGTTTTTTCCCAACAAACAATTAGAAAACTAACATGCTAAGTAAATTATTCTAAGTATATCATGTTGACACCTCGGTATGAAAACCATTGACTGTGTATAATGAGATCGCACAGCAATACATGCCTTTTAACTAGCAATTATAGACGTAAGTTATTGTGACAATAGTTATATGTGTTGTACCAACATCTCCATGTTTGTAAATAAAGTTGAATGGGTCGGAGAGTAGACGCCTATGTGATTTAGTAATTTAGCATATCCTAAGACACGGATTTGTTGTGACTTTTGGCTGATGAGACGAATTTACCAATATTACCCTACATTCTGTATTTGGAAAAATAAAATACAGCCGACTAGAAGGGATTTTTGTCATTGTGAACATTTCTCGTTCAAAAGTTTCATCATCTATGTGACTTATTTTTATGTTACGGTTTTGTAATTATAAAATATTACATAGTAAAATTATGTATGATAGTTTTTCATGGTTTTATTTATAATTCCTTTCTAGAATTATAAGTTTACTAAGTATATACAAATGTTTAAATAAAAATACTAATGTAAAAACTGCTATGTATTTTTTTGCCATTTTTCTTAGTGAATTTTGGTCAATTATTCCGTTTTACAGAACAATTACATAATGCCAATTTGAGTGTCTGTTTTCCCTTAAAATATCTGAACTCGAATCTTTTCTAATGTCGAACAGAGGTTCAGGAATATTAAAAACAGTATATTAATAACACTTTAAATGTTTATTTAACCATTTGCAATCCGTTTTCGCGGTGTTTGCAACATTAAATACACTGTCGCGGCTACGGCGACACGGTTGTTTACTGACTCGGCGCCCTTTAACACAGGTAAGCGAAGTCATCTGTGTTTATGGTATGTTTACATTATCATAAGTGCTTTATTTAATTTCTTATCGTTACAATTATTACGTTATAACCCTCAACTCGTAGGTGAGTTCCGCGAAGATTGATCAAAACCTACTTCAACATGAAACATGACTGCACATAATGCGAAAAGGCAAGAAAAGAGATTGTGTTGTGTGTTATAATAGACAGGAAAAAGCACAAAGACGCGAAACTTCGGAATATTGTGATATTTGCCCTGGTAAACAGCCAATGCATATGGGAGATTATTTCCAAAGGTCTTTGAGAAATTTTAAGCCCTAATATTTGTTTTTCTTTTATAATATTAGTTAGAATATATAGCTAAGAGATAAATGTTTTGTTTTATTGCAACGACTCCATTTTTCTTTTACGTCACAGGTACTTGTAGCTTGGGTATGTAGTGCTGGAGTTATTGATAGTCTCTTATAAGTTACTAGGCTGGAGTGAAAAGGGTAATAACATTTACAATCTTCTCCCGACTTTTGAATAGTTGTAATACGAAATGTATTCTTTTATCTACCGTGGAACATGATTGAATATTTGTAGTCCGGTTAAGCTGCTAAGACTTTGCTAGGTCAATAGCATAGTCAGCTCGAGAAAAATTGAATGAATTGAGCTGGAACACCTACATAGATTCAATAGAGATATGGGAAACCCTGATAAAATATGACAGGTCAACACTAGTTCTACAATAAGTTAACATTATATAAATCGGACAAACATTGTGTTACATTTGAAATCGCTAGTTTTTGCTTTTAACCAGTAACTTGAATCAATCATGAAATCTTAAAGATATTCTTAGGACTATAGAATACTCTTTTTTTTCGAATTAACTACGCTATTGGCCTTGCAAGGCCTTTACAGCTTCACTGGAGTACGAAATATAGGATACCCAGAAAACTATTCCCAAGGGATTAATATTTCTATATGATTACAGGTGACGCTGCGAGATGAAAATAGTATTTTTATACACCGCAGTATGCTATACATATTGATCGGTATTGCTAGTCCGGTGAAGCTGTTAAGACCTTGCTAGGTCAATAGCGTAGTCAGTTCGAGAAAAAAAAAAAAAAAAAAAAAAGATCGGTATTGCATATTACATTATAGGATCATATAACAAACGACATATGTATGTGGGTATGTATTTAATCACAGGTAAACTTATAAATTATTGCTAACATATGTTTGCAGTGGAATTTATTCATAAACCCAGTTTTCAGCAGCCGGAGTCCAGCCGACGACTTCCTTTTCAGTGAACCAAAGTGCGATTTCTTTGTTAGCGGATTCAACGCTGTCGGATCCGTGAATTATGTTACGTCCTACCTGGATACAAAGATCTCCACGAATAGTACCAGGTTGAGAATCAGCTGGGTTCGTGGCACCGAGCATTTGACGACCAGTTTTCACGACATTTAGACCCTCCCAAACCATGGGGACAACCGGCCCCGAGCTCATGTACTTCACAAGACCAGGGAAGAAAGGTCGAGAAGCTAAGTCACTATAGTGTTGCTGCAGCAGCTCCTCCGATGGCCAAACGAATTTTAATCCAACTAATTTGAAACCTTTCTTTTCAAAACGTTCAATGATCGTACCTACAAGACCACGTTGAACACCGTCCGGCTTGACCATGAGAAAGGTTCTTTCACGTTGTTCCGCCATTATCGAATAGTTTTTGTAGTCGCTGAGTGTGTAGACTTAGTAATTTTATATAATATTACTTTTTACAGTTAATAGATGCCACAAATTATACAGCGACTAACAAGAAACTCTCAAGCCGTGTGGCTGCCAAATGGCGCTTACGAAAAAGGAAGCATAGATAAATAGAAACTCTATGGGTTATATAGAAATGTTGCGAGATGAAATATATTACAAATTTCAATAGTTTATATATAATTTCTATAGCGGAATAACACGGAAGAAAGGTGTATTCTGTACTCCGTGGTGGAATAACGTAAAATCTGTCATTTAAAAATAATTATGTATGTATATATTCTATGACTGCGTTCCAGTAGAAGCTCACAACGCTCACGCTGACGACCGCGAGTTTTCCCGTTCAATTAGCTCTCGAGAGTTACGATAGTAAGAGCTAGTGGAACGCATTTGTGGGAGTTTTGAGCGTTCAGATAAATAGTAAAAATGGCGATCTAGAAAAAATAAAGCTTTGAGAGGTTAAGTTACACTTTGTAAGTGTTAACAGTAAATTCTAATAATTATTAAATTCATTTAAGTATATTAAAGAAACAATGTATAATTCAATTTTTTTATTTTAAGTAATCATAAAAACATAAAAATGACATTGGTTAAATGAAATATATTAAATTACCATGAAATGATTATAAATTAATTTGTACATTGAATTTTAGAATTCACAACATTTTTCAAAAGAAGTAAAATTATCAAAACTTTATTAACATATTTCATTTACGTATTTCAATACAATATGTTATTTAATATAAATATCCTATACCGTATCAAGTAATGACATTTTCATGGTCGCCATCTTTATTGAGAATGCCGCCAATTTTGTCAACGCTCACGTCGACCCACCCCCAAACAGGGGGTATCGTGATCTTCGCGTAGCGTATGTTTTGACGTCATCAATGACGTTTTTGCCACGACCGCAACGCTAATCTAATGGAAAAAAGTGTTGTGAGCTTCTACTGGAACGCGCCCTATGTATAATATTAATTATAATGTAAGAGAATTGAATATGAGAGCAATTTGTGACATTATCAGTTCTGAATTTTTGGCGGGATTTTGGTCTTACATGTAGCGGATTTTATATTTTATTTATAATCTTGTGTTATTTGAATCTATATTTTCTAAAATTAGTGGTGTTTTACGTAATACAGTTTGGTTATTGTGCATAAGTGAAGTGAATGAAAAATACCTCGGACCAGATTCATGAATTCTGAAATACCACAAACACTCCATGGGGAGTTTTAACAAGAGAACCACCATCTTGTTGGAATATTGAAATAATCACATGACACTTATTGTGTAAAATATATTGTGATCTCGATTGAAACTATACATTGACATTCGCAAATGGTTCTGCGGAGCCAAAATAAGAAAAAGAAGAGGCTATTACCAGTTTATTATACAGCGTTAAGAGAAACAATTATATATGTAATTTTTAAACTAAACATACTAATAATAAGCGAAAATTTTTAATGGAAAATTACTAACTATTAGAAAATGTAGTGTTTAGAAGATCTATTCAAAATTTATTTTACATATAATATAATTAATTAGTATGTTAGACAACCGACGGATCTGGTTAAAGTGTTTCTTTATAGGTATTAATTATTATTTTACAAAGACTGTATATAAGAATCATTTATAATGTAGAATATATATCTTTTTTTTTTAATTCTGGAGTATGGGGCTATGCAGGCATTGGTCCTGTATCACTGCGACCAGTAGTGATCTATTGTGATCGCCCCATGTTACTAAAGCTCCCCGCCTAGTCCTATAGTATTTAAGAACTGCAGGACTTTTTTGGCTGAGAGCAACTGTACCTCATCCGGAAGCAAAACATGCTTTCCCAGAATCCGGTTTCGTGTAGGCTTTAGTGGATCACATTCGTACAAGAGGTGTTTGGGGTCCATCTACACTATCACAGAATCTGCACTCTCTTGTGCTCTGGAAACCAATGTTGTGCAAGTGCTTTTCAACAGTGTTCAACAGTGTCCAGTGAGTGCTCTCACTAAAACCCGTATTTGATTCCTACCGAGTAACAGGGCCTTACCAGCATATCGCTGGTTAAATGCCCTGATGAGCTCCTTGGAATGGTTTTGTCCTGGCAAGTTACGCCAGAATGTTTTAGCTTCTTGATTGTAATGGTTTCGAAGGGTCAAGAGAGCTAGGCTTTTGGGTATTCCATAGAAAGGTTCTGGACCGATGTGTATTCCCTTAGCCCCTGCTCTTGCAAATTCATCAGCAACTTTGTTGCCACGAATACCTGCATGCTCTGGAACCCATCACAAAATTAGTCTGTTTTTTTTTTGTCCCAGACTGTTTAATACAGCCACGCAATTTGACACAAGCTTCGACTCAACTGAGTCTGAAGCAAGTGCCAGTAAGGCTGCTTGACTGTCCGAGTGGATATAAATTGTATGCTTAACGTAGTCTTTTTGCAGATTGATATGGGCACACTCTAAAATAGCGTACACTTCTGCTTGAAAAATGGAGGCGAAACAACCGAGGTTAATACGATGCCTAAACTTAGGTCGCTCCCCATAAATACCACAGCCTACATTAAGTCCCATTTTGGACCCATCAGTATACCACAATAGGCTACCCGGTTTCCACGTTATTTCACTGTTAGTCCAGGAGGTATTTTTATATCTGATATCATACCTAAAACTGGGGTTTCTATCACTGAGTCTAGTATGGATCTCGAGGACAGGGATAGCCACTTCGCTCTTCCCTGTACGTACATTCTGTGCATTGTTGACCTCGCCACCTTTTCTACATGTAGGTGAAGGCGCAGAAGATTCAATACAGCTTCCAGAGCCGCTCCAGGGGAGGTCGACATAGCTCCCGTCGCTAAGATAGACGCTGTCCTTTGTACCGAAGCTAAATGGGTTCTAACTGTTAACTGGCTAGTTTTACCTCTCCAAAGCACACAGGCGTACGTTATTGTCGGCCTGACTATTGCGGTATAAAGCCAGATGACCAGCCTAGTGTTTAAACCCCAGCGTTTACCAGCCAGTCGTCCGCATATACTCATTGCTAATTTTGCTTTTTGAACAATCTCTTTTGCAAAGACTGCTGATATACTTACTATTTTAACAGTCGTTTGCTGCTGTTAGTTTCCTATAAGACTTACTGTACTTTTTGGCGTTAGTCTTGGAGTATGCACTGGTTAACGCGGGTACAATATTGATAAATATATAGACAATCGTCTATTATGCAGGTTTTTCTCGCAAATATGCTTTGTAACAGTACAGATATTAAGCATGTAGAATAAGTGTTCTAAAGTTTTCTTCTAGAAAATAATGATCTTACATTACTTAAATAATGACATTAAGTACCTATCACTACACTATACTTTTGATAAACTAATTCAATAAATACTATAAACCAAATCGCTTATCGTATCTGTATGTTCTGTTAGTTTTAAACTACTCAACGGATTTAGATAATGTTTACAATACTATTGAGGAAATTTCTTCCGCAATGTTATTGCGTATAAAACATGCATACTACGCTTATTAAAAATTGGAGAAAATCTATGAAAATGTTTTACTAACGATTACATTACGAACACTGACTGAACCTTATAACATATATCAAAACAATGAGCTACGAAATGGCATATGTTAAAAATGTCTCCAGTACTATGTCTCTATCTTCTAAAGAACACTATATGCATAATACAGTACTAATATTTCTTTAATTATGTATTTTAGTTACATTTGGCATTTGACCAAAATGTCTTAGAAGATTATCCAATAAAGTTGTGTAACAAGACATACGAAACTTTTTTGCCTTTAATAAATGTCAAAGGGCCAAAAAAATTACTCAAAATTTGCTTAGACCCCATGACTCCACATTTGTACATTGTAATCGTTCGGCGCAGGGGTGACTCGCTAGAAACAGTATAAAATATTGAGAAATGCTGAAATTCTTACATTTTAATTTATTTAACGAAAAAAACAATCGACTATATGGTCATTTACTAAGCCACATGCTTGCATAAAGGCATAGCATATTGTTGGCCCAACATATTTAAAGCCCCTTTTTTTCAAAGCTTTAGATAAATCAATTGATGTTGGTGTCTGCGTAGGAACGTCTTTGCTAGATTTCCAATTATTGATTACTGGTTTATTCCTTACAAAACTCCAAATGAAACATGAAAAATCTTCATTATCGTTTTTCATTTCAACGTAACGTTTTGAATTATTAATTATAGCGTCGATTTTTCCCTTATGTTTGACAATTCTAGAATCACCTAATAGTTTACTGACATCGTTATCCTCTAGTAATGAAATCTTGTACGGGTCAAAATTATGAAACAGACTTCTGTAATTCTCTCTTTTTTTCAAAATAGTTATCCATGAAAGTCCAGCTTGTTGGCCCTCTAAGCATAACATTTCAAATAAATTAACGCTGTTGTATTCAGGTTTACCCCATTCTTCATCGTGATATTTTATATAGATTGGATCTCCATTTAACCATTCACATCTAGTTATATTGGACTTTATATTGTTGTGTTCTTGAGACATCCGGTGCGGATCAATTTAGTAATATTAATGATATTATCTAAAAAAATAGTGTAAGCCTCTGTAACAATAAAAAAAATTTTTTTATTGTAGCACGGCAAAATTACTGCACTATACCTAATGGTAAGCACAGTGCAATCCAAAAATAATAGCGACCACCGATTGACACACTATCTATCGCCGGTCGCCACTATCATGCCCGCCTAAAAAAAGCTGGATATGCACAGGCTGCTCCCGAAACGCGACCCGCAGAAGCGAATCACTATTACGGGCTTTTTCGCCATATACATGGTGGTTGCGACCCAGTCAGGCTGTAAAACCCTACCACCCCGCTTTCGCCATTGCCTCGTTCGTTATTCAGCAGGGTGTACCACGCGCAGGTGAGGTTGGCTTGGGTGTCTCAAGTCTTATGATGTTATTTGACACCCCTAGTGACTAGATTCTGCGCGTCGCGTTTCGGCATCAGCCTGTGCATATCCTGTACCGGATGACTTTCGTCATTATGGCCGGCATGACAGCGGCGACCGGCGATGGATAATCTGTCTCTCGGTGGTTGCCGATGTTTTTGGATTGTACTATACTTACCATCAGGCATAGTGCAGTCACTTTGTCGTGCTTCAATATAAAAAAAAATATCGATGAGAGTTCAAACCTTGATTAAAATAAAACAAATATCAGTTTGTCAATAAAAATGGCAATATTATTGCGATGCGACTGGAACAATAAAAGCGTAAAAATAGTATACTTGGTTTATATTTATTTGCGATAAGTAAACCTTCAATAATTATAAATTGATAAATAATAAGAAATTCTATATTTGAGAAAGGTGAATACACGTAAATACTGCTGCGAAATTTATAAACGCAGTAAAGAACATGATAATGGTGTCAAGAATAACACTTGACATTTTAATTGTGATTATCTGCAATTCGTTACGCAAGGTTAGTAAATACGTACGTATAGTATACGTACAGTACATATACTAATCTTTGCGTAACGAATTGCATTTTTCTCGAAACCGTTAAAATGTCACTTTTACTTTGCTGCGTTTATAAATTGCGTGGCAAAATACTAACGAAGATAGAAACACTATGTAGGCTAACAACTTTTGTAGAAAGTATGCAACTTTTTAGGGAATGCATTTTTCAACAACAGGATCCTGGCAACACTGGTAGTAATTTTTTTCCACAGAGTATAAAATAAGAAATTTATAATAGCCTATTATAAATTATTAGGTCTAGAAGCAAGACAGAAGTAATATTATTCTGTGAGCACGACGCAACGTATGGCGGCGCAGCGGTTGCTGGAGTGTAATGTATTTTAATGAAATACTACCTATACAACAATTTCAAACGGGCTTAAAAAAACCTATTTGGAAATCACGTTCAACATACAGACACTTAAAAAATTTGCGTCATTTAATCGTTTTTTATATGTAGATGAAAATATTATGTTATAAATACGTACCTACGTTAAGTGTATTGATTAAACTGCTTTGACTTCTCTCTTCTTTTCTTATCTATGGCTTTGATATGGAGTTATTTATTATAGTTAGAATATTATTATGCCCATAAGCTTTGACGACAGACATAGACTGTGTTACCAGCAGTTATATGATAAAAATCCGAAGTTGAAGATGACAAGTTTGAATAAAATATTATCATAATCCAAATAAATATAATAAAGTTCTGCTCAATCTTACACAACAAGGCTTATTTTCTTTATTTTTGTAAACTCTCTTTGCGTTAAATATCTGTATACAAGAAACCATGATATTGGAGAATATATATAATGAGATATAGGTATACGATTATTAGGTGGGTAGGTATTTACGCAGAGTAATACTGTACGATATCGCGGCATACAATTAATTATAAAAACACCAAAATCCTGTGGCTTATTGTCGTTATTCTACTATTGCGGCAGATTATTTTATATCTTAGCGACATCGTAATGCAGTGCAAGAATATTTTTGGTCTATTTTGATCCATAGAACACTGTAGATAATAATTGATCAAGCTAGCTTTTCAGCAACACCTTTTTTGTTACTTATTTGTGCAATTAAACAACAACGGTAAAAGAAACGAAAACAGAAAATGGATAACATTTTTTCTAGCAATAAGGCTAGGTGTCCTCTGGCTTAATTTACTAAGAAAGTTTAAAGTGGATGACGCGAATTGTGTGTTATTTCAAAATTTGACATAACTTTCTAATCCGACCTAAGGCTACTCCCTAACTTAAAGTTGGATAAAATAATAACCAACTAACTATTTTGACCTCTTCTCTTTCTTCCGTAGTTTTGACACACGAAAGTGTTACAATATGGTACCATTGGGCCCGAAATATGCCAAAAATGTCGCTATGCCGCGCAATTATTTCCACAATGTGCGACATTTTTAGTTAATCTCTATTCTTCATGGTTTTGTAGCTTACAATGTAGCTTGTGCTTGTAATGTTGCAAGATATTGTTCTGACACGACATAACTGTACTCTTAGCAAAATTGTAGCTAGATATTTCATATTAATCTGAAAATGTACTTGTATACATAACCCTCAAGCCCATACATAGTCATTCAAAAACGAAACAAATAAAATTGTATATTTTTTACAGGTTTACATATTTATTACACACTACTGTTTTATTTTGGCTTGCGATATTAAATAACCTGTCAGAATTTTTAAATAAAAGTTAATAAAAAGATCCTTGGATCCAAATAACATTTTTACTCTTTTGTCAAACTGTAGAATAAAACATTATAATAATAACACTAATTAATTCGAGAATATAAATAACAGAAACAAAATAAGTTATAATTCATGTAAAAACTTTATTTGGTTATATTTAAATATCAGAAATGTGGTAAATAAATTAACATACAAAATTATACTTCGATTATACATATAAAACTTTGTGTTACTAATATTCTACCTGTCATATAAACTAGGTGTATTAAGGTTCAAATATCCTGTACAAATAATCCATTTTGGTCCACCGTAAATCCTTGCTAGTCTTGACTGATGATTGCATCTGTGAGGTTTTATATATCTCCGTGTTTCTGGTCCAGTTATTAAACTCTTAACCAATTTTAAGTTATTGTTGCCTATCGCACCATTTGATAATTGTTGTAAAACAGGTAAGTACTCCGGTCTTGATAATTCATTTGAGATACGGTTCATCTGAAATTAAAAAAAAAACTTTAGAGCTTACTTGTAATGACTCTATCCTATTAAGTTTAATATTTTTAATTTAAACTTAAACTTATGAGAAAAAATATAAGAAATATATTGAAACTGCTTTATGAAGGAAGTGACTACAGCGAATAGCCCTAAATATTATGTAATCTATACTAATATTTAAAGCTAAAGAGTTTGTTTGTTTGTATGGTTGAATGCGCTAATCTAAAAAACTACTGGTGCGATTTGAAAAATTCTTTCAGCGTTGTATAGCTCATTTATCAAGAAAGGAGCGGAGCACCAATGAGAAATGTTTCAACATCGTGATTTTTTCCTCTTTAGAGCCTCCGCATCGTGTTAGCGTTAGCCCAAGCAACTATTACTACGCGGGCAGGGGCTAGTAATTGATAAATTTAGAAAGACGTAAATAAGTAAAAAATATCGTACCACTACTATTAATTGGCTATCCGATAAGCTAGACGTAATTGGTCCTAGTAATATAACACTGCTGTTTCGATTTAAGCTATCTGGGTCAACAGGTATTAGTTCTTCATTACTGCTACTTTCTATGTCATCGTTTAATATCAAAAACATATGTTCATTGTTAATGTCCAGCGTAGTCTGTGACAAACCTTGCCCGTTCTCTTGGATACCCCTTAAAATTATGCCGTTCAGTGGTGATTTTAATTTTTGTTTCGTAATATCCGGCTTATTTTTCTTACAGCAAAGTGATTTCAGTTGAGCAACTAAAACATCAAAGAGCAATTCTTTTTTTTCATCATTTCCAAACACTTGTTCTCGAGGGTGACTGTAGAGCATATTGTTTAATTTTTGATAAGCTGCATATTTCACATCTATGTTTTCTTTAAAATTATAAGGTTTCACTGGTTTATATTCTAATCTAAATACCGGTGTTTCCGGTTTATTTTTCGTAACCACGTCTTGAAATCTTTGGTTGTTAATGTTTTGATTTCCAAAAGCTTCCATTGAGTATGGCAGATTTTTCTTTACTTTTGTATCGGGCACATCGAGAGCAATTTTTGAATTTGAAGCCAATTTTATTGCATCGCTCAAGTCATATTCATTCTTGTTAGGTTGTTCATTTAAAAGTCGCAACAGTTCTTGGTCAGATAGTTTTGAAAGTAAATAATTTGTATCCGTATCTAAAAAATAGAGATAACATTAGAAAAGTAATAATCGTAATTGTTTTTTTTTATATCATAGGAGACAAACGAACAGGTTGGTCACCTGATGTTAAGTGATCACTACCATCCATATACACTAGCAACACCAGAGGAGTCGCAAGTGCGTTGTCAACCTGTGTTGGTGGGGAAGAGCGGGACGGGAGGGGGAGGGAGGTGTACCTCCGGTGCTCTCACTAACCGAACGAAACGCAACAATGCAAGCACTGTTACTTCACGTTACTACCCCGGACGAGCCGACCAATTAATACTGAAACCAGTTAAAGCATCAGCGTGGCTCTACCACCTACATGTATGAGTGTTTTTTCGTGATTTTTTTTACAAAATATATATTCCAAGTATTATAAGTCTCTAAGTTTATAAGTTTGAAGATAATCTTAAATTTCTATTGATGCGATTCTAGTAATGCGCGGCCTTCGGTACGGGTTCGTATTTTGCGGCGGATACCACTAACGGGCTGGGCATCTATCGAGGAGTTTTTGTGTAACGAGTGCGTAATCGTAGGCTTCAATGATTTCATTTATATAGATATGATATTCACATACCGACACTTTTAACCACTCCTGATTTAGGCAAGTTCATTTCATTTGGAATATAAGATTTTGAAGCTAAAAATTGTATTAAATTGCTATCTGAGTCACTACTACCAACATTTAATGATTTCCCCAATACAGCCATAGCAATAGTACATTTGATCTGTAAAACGGTTGAAAAATATTAATTTATTTTAAAACATCATACAACTTTCTTGTTACTCTGAATAATTATAAAATTAGTTGAGTAATTAGCAAAAATGATATATCAAATGTTAATTTTTATGTATGTAATTATTATAAATTACCCAACGTAAGAGAAGTATTATTCTAAAATAACGGAGCAAAGTAGACATGGTTATTTCAAAGAATTTATTCACTTTGTAAGTTTGATTTCACAGATGCGAACTCCAAAGCTTTTGGCTGATAAACAATTATTTCTTATCATGTATAACTGCTTACTGAAATAACAATGGACAAGGGATCGTTAAATTTTATTACTTTTTATTACGATAAGAGTCCAAGTAAATGAAAGAATGTAGATGGGAAAACAATGAGAATGCTAGCTAAAATCGCACAGGGTTGACAACTGTCATTATTTTAAATATTCTTATTTTCCACTTGCGAACAGAGACGTAATTAAGTTATTTGCTGATCATGGATATTGGATTTTGATTGCCAAAATAATGTTCATTCCATTCGATGTTCATAGTCGGCTATGAATTGCATCAATTTCGTAGTCCGGTGAAGCTGTAAAGGTCTAGTAAGGCCAATAGCGTAGTCAGTTTGAAAAAAAGCATCAATTCCCTACTGTCACCGTTGAACGTGAATATTTTTAGTTTGTGGTAATGTAACATTATCCAGTGCATTTTTAGGGTCTTGACTTGTTCCTTTTTTCCCAGGTACAGTGGTCGATATAACAGAACTGTTGTCACTTGTTATTAGAATATCACGATGAATTATAATTACATTATATATATATATACATATAAATTGCTAATGTAGATTATTCCATGTTGTTACACTGAATATTTGGCATTAAGTTTATAACGTTTATCTGTCACACTTGATATTGGCGAAATTCTCTACATAGGCAGAGGTCATACCGAAAAAAAAAAAACAAAAGTTGCCGCATTAGCAGTTTAGTATAAAAATAGTTTTTAAAATCATCGATGTACGATAAACATCGATGTCTCAAAACATCGATGTATTTACTATCAATTAAAATGTCTGTAAAATAACTAACTTTATCGGGTGTTTTCCATATTGTCAATTCCATTGCTGGTACAGCAGTTGGCCAGCGTTAAAAATAAAAAAAAGGTTATGCAAAGGATAACTATTCGTATGGCTTACTTCGATAACGTTGATTAGTATCATCTAATGTACAATAGTTAAATTTGATAATTATCTATTACATAAAACATTAGATGACCCTAAACAATATATTGACATTTCGATGTTATCGACATCAAAACATAGCTATATCCTCAACATCAATGGATATCGTTCATCTCAAAAGATTATTTTTCTCTGTGGTAAAGATGTAAAGAATTCAGATTTGTTTATGATACATTCTGTGTTTACATGTTACTTCGATTATGAATATTCCTTTTCCATTTCTTACCCCACGTTTAATTGATTCCAAATGGTTTCACGCTGATAGTCCTTGTGATGATGAAGCAGAATTAACAGCATTGGAACAAGCAAATCAACAATGGGTAAAATCGTAATAGAATGCTGATATGTTATCAATGTTGATCTCTTTTATATCATACTATTTTCTGCTGTAGTAAAGGTTAAAAAACTATTCTTGCTTTTCAATAGTATACTCAATGTTATTTTAATAAATAATATGTTTATTTTGTATTTTATATTACCTTATGTAGTAGTTTGTGTTTCGGTTAATTTGATAGTCCGGTGAAGCTGTTAAGACCTTGCTAGGTCAATACCGTAGTCACTTCGAGAAAAAAAAAGGTTTATTTGCTAAGTTTCTATCTTAACAACTACAGGCATTGTCAAGAATGAAGACCAAAAATTTATTCTCATAAAATCTTGAATTTACTTTTGTTATCTTGCCTTTAAAACTCTATATATGTACTTATAGAAAATTTAGCAATGTTTTAAGAGATGTATTGAATTTGAAAGATTGTTTTATATACCTACTTAAAATTTTCTAATAATGTGTACTGCTACAACTCGAAGGTATCTGTGACATGATTACTTTTTAAATTGATAATAAAATTTTAATTTAATTGTAACATGATATTGATTCCTATAAATCAAAGAATATATTATGTCTTATACAATTTACAGTTGAATTCTATCGGCCATCAATATATGAAGAGGGCTCCAATTGGAAAATCTGATCCTGAACCAATGGAAGAAGAAGCTGATACAGATGAAGAAGATGGTATTTATATACTATGTCAATGAGCTTTAAATTCAATACAACTTTGTCATGTCTTCGTAACATTCAAATAATCAAAATAAATAAAATTAATGAATTGTCATATTTAATATTATCTAACTTAATCAAAAACAATTAGGGACTACAAATAAGTGTGTGATTTATATCTATTGAGCTATTAAATTATGCTTAGTGGAAAAAAAATGGAAAAGCTCTAATATGCTGGTCCAATTATTTGATATGCAAAATTTATTAGAATTATCGCCTAGATATTTAGCTTATGTTATTATCTAAATGAACACTTTTTTTTTTCGAACTGACTACGCAATTACCTAGCAAGGTCTTAATTGCTTCACCGGACTATGATTTTTTATTTATTTACTTTACTAACATAAGTTCCAGTAGAATACTCAAATAACTATACCTCACAAATGATACAACCAATGGTAGACAGGAGAAAGCGAATACTTTTATCACATTTGGTCTGGTTGGGACTATCAAATTCCACACTAGACTCTAGATTTAGGTTTTTGTAAAATGTTGTTGATTTGTAATGTAATTTATTTTGATTACATCCTTTTCAGTGTTTAATATTTTCGCTAAGCATCATTTCTGAATAATAATGCAGTTAGACATATTTATAAGCTGAAACTCTGGGATGCACCATATTCTGGTAACACAAGGATGAAGTATTATTTTACTTAACCAGATACTTTTCCTTGATGAAACAGTTTGTCAATGTTACTTAGCGACTATGCGAAATGTAGTTTAGATAATACTTTGAAGAGGTCTCCATTTGCCAACAAGCCTTATCAGAATGAGTTCAGCTACTTGAGAGATGAGCATGGACACAGTTTAATTTTAATCTTATGTAGAAGTAGCTTTGCTTGCATTAATTTAGATTTGATCACTCTGTTTCTGAGTGATCAAATCTTTTTTATAGTTCTATATGTTCGTTGTCTCACGTGTGACCGACCTGGATTTCAAGACCTTACTCATGTCTCAAGATTGCTGAGAATTATATTTGTATATCAATTACCATAAAGTTATTTCATACTTCAGGCAATGATGAATCAGATGAGTCTGAGGAATCCCATGATGAAGATGAGGAAGATGTACCGACTTCATACTCTCCGGCGCGTAATAATAATGACTTGGAACCAGACAGTTTGGATGACATTAATGATGGACCCGATCTCAACACATCCGACCAAAGTATATTATGGCCAATACAGTAGCAATGTTTAATGAGAATTTAATTTTGTAAAATTATTTTTTAATTTGTTCTATGTAGAAATCTGTATTCATAGTAAAAAAATTTGATATTTAATTGACATGTCAATATTACCTATTTCGAAAATGTTATCAATTTTGAAGACTCAAAATTGTGATGTGTCGGAAGCATGGAGTTTGAAATGATTGTACAAGGAATTAAATATAGTTTTTGGCGTTAATTAAGTTTTCAAAATAAAAACATTTAAAATATATTATAATTTTATTTCAAAATATACACATGCAATAATTATTAAGTTATTGTGATACATCATACATCTAAAATACTTTAGCTGCTGGAGATTTAATTGGTCCAGGACCAATAAAAAATAATTACAGTAAAATTTTAACCAAAATGCCTTATAATAAATTGTATCACAGGGCTTTTCAATTCACTTTTCATTAAAACAAAATTAACATGATAAAATAAAGTTTGAGCATCTTAGCCTTTATCTGATTTAGCTATATCTATATTTCTTCGGTTTTTACATTGATTACCTATTTATTCCTTTATTTCAAGTGAATAGCATGTAAATTCAGATTTCCAGGTTGAGAAGAAAATAGAAAGTAAGAACTTGGGAGCTAAAAAGCTTTAGAATCTTCTAGAACTTGATAACTGCATAAGTCTGAGTATTACAATTAATAACGAGAAACAGCATGTACACTTTCATGACAAAGCTATCTTAAAATATTTTGGAAATTTCATTTCTTATATTATTACATTGATAAATTTAATTTGACAAATGTTTATTTATTTGTACAAAAATACATTTGTGAGATCAACTACTATACCAACAACTCTGGTCAGCAGTGGGCCAACAGTATCTACAGGTAAACTGTGCCATTTCTTCAACAAACATTTCTCTATATGTTTATGTGTTGATTTTTGATCTGGAATAAAATTAAAAGTTATTTAGTCTCACGATCATGTGTATCACGTATTAAATATTCTACAATATATAGTTTATCCGCCACTACAAATATATTAGGGTGTCTGTTATTTACCAAATTTATAAAAAATATTAGAGAAAACAGTAAAAATAAATTATATATATGTATATATATATCTTATTGTTATATATTTGTATGTATGTTTATTTGTGTATATATTTTACCTCTGTATGTATGCACCTACAAAACTATTTGCTTGATAACAATACCGCTGATTAGTTGGAAGAAAATGCTTTATAGCATTAAGTTAGCCAGTGTATAAACAAAAAGTGCAATAAAGTATTCATTCGTTCATAACCATATAAATCAAAATTCCTTTTTTGACGCCTATATTAAAATATTTCCAACCAAAAATCATTATAAAGTAATCGATATCTGAAGTAAGATTAAATTATTCTCTAAAAAATTAAAAAGAAAACCACGTTAAATGAATGTGAAGAGTAACTTCATTTAGGTATACTTAAAAGGAATCAGATTTTTTCTAAAATGTTTCTAGACTATAAACTAACAATTTGAACGCTACTCTATCAAGAAAGCAACCTTAGTAAATAACGGAGATACCCTTAATATCTATAGCAAAAAATTTGCTTTCAGGCTATCTCTTGGCATCCTCTCTATAACTACTACCATTATAGGTATAGACAGTGGAATCTTTCGAAAGCATAGTAGAGTAATGTGCTATTCAAATTCTTTAAATGTTAGTCATTGAGTCTTTTCACTGTTGATACAATACTAATAAATTATCATTATAATATTTAAAGTAAGCTACACTTTAATTCTTAATAGTATTTTAAGAATATATTTGCTTTAAGGAGACAAACAGCTGATAGTTACAAGCAAATAATGGTACGTCAAAATTATCAATGTCTGTCAAAAAATCAATGTCTTTTAATGTAAAAGGATATTTATTTATTTAAGAATCTTGCATGTACAAACGAATATTAATTTCGTAATTCACGTACATTTATATTGCGCGGAAATCTAAACCTAAAAACCCTTCTTGTAGCTCTCTGTGTGGGGAATTACAGAACTATAGATTTCTCGGAGTTTGAAATTGTCAATACATTGTGGGCTAGCATCGTAATATACTCATGATACCTTCGTTCAGGAAAAAGTCATATGGTCCTTTAGTAAGTTTCTTACAGGCTACTTACCAGAACAATTAGCCAAATCTAATGTTGAAAATATAGCACTTTTTTTGACCAGGGGATTGTATTCATCACTGTAGTAATGCAAATCCTTTGCTAATGATGATGGTAACTTGTCTATTTCCATTAAGAGCAAAACACCATTTTCTCTGACGTCTTCTTTATATTTTTCAATGAGTTCATTTGAATCACGTAAGAATAATCTTGAACTGTCGACCACAACGTGGTGAACTTTTGGATTTTCATTACCTAATAGAAAAAAAAACCAACATTATTGGATATGTAGCAGAATAATCATAATTAAAGACTATCACAAATTTAAATAAGATAAGATACTTACGTAAATATCTTGCAGTAATGAAAACTACTTCATTGACAAAGTCGTTAAACGACTCTGTAGCAAAATTTGAGGCTTCACTATTGTATACAAACATAAACGAAGCAGAGTCATGTTTTTCCGATATCAAGGAAATTCCTGAAATAATTTTTACATTCATATCATTTTTCACTATACCGAGCGACTCTTTAATTGCCAGCAATATTTTTACAGGATATTCATTAGTCTATTCTCGTTATAAAAAGATTAAAAAACTAGATGCTTAATATTTGACTTAATTGTCTCGAGAAACCCAAAACTGATATATACTCAACATCAGCTGATTTACACAAAAACGAACTGGTGTAAAAAATGAATCACGCCCTATCGCGCAGTCCTGCCCGCCTCTCGTACCTCGTCTCGTGCCCCGTTTCCCACTGTTCAACCGTGCGGCGTTCTCACAATAAACAATTACGTAATGATTAACCTTGAAAAGGATACGTTTAAAGTTGTTCATTGAAGCTAGGTCTGATTTTTTTACGATTATAAGTATCGTTCCCATACTTTTAAATGTATCATTCCTACACTTTTAAAAGTTTTAGAACAAACTTTAACTAAGGTTATCTTTGTTGTTAATTTTTATTTGTTTTGATATTGTTATCTTAACTGTTAAATGTAACCATGAACTACCAGGGGATTGAAGGATGTTGTGATCCTTTAAATATTCACCTGGTATAATGTGTATCGTAATTAGCATTATAAAAGTCAGAGAATTTATTTATTTATTTGCCACGCATTTACACATTAACTGTTCAACTGATAGTCATTAAATTTTACACACACAGAATAATCCAGAAAAAAGTAATGTTCTCGAGAGATACGTCAAATCTACATTAACGCGAATGAAACCACACAGTCTAAAACCTAGCAAAATAGCGACAACCCTAAAGTTCTCTAAAAGCTAAACTATGCACACTCTACCCTTGTGGAACGGATAACTCAGTAGGGTTTTCTCCAACTATTATTATATGGGGCTCTTCATAAAGGTATTGAAACACCATACAAGGTGGAGAACTTAAGAATGATGCCCTTGGTATTGCAGTAATCCAACCATAAACAGTAAACCAACGGTAACCATTTAACATCAGACGGATTATCTGCCTGCCTTTGGCATAAAAAAGCCGAAACTATGATCTAGTCCTGTATAAAAGTGACAATTCGAATGTTCCTCTCATAATTGTTGACTTTGCATGAAGTGATCTAAGTTAACTTACCAATCTGTAATTGTAAAATTGTGTCATCATTCACTTTATATTTCTTGCCGATGTTAGACAGATCATTATAGAATTTCGTTTTGTCATATTTCTCATTGGTACTCCTCACTGTGCTATCATACTTCAATTTATTTTGAAAATTATCTATAACCCCTGTCCCATACGCTACAGCTAGAAGGGTTAATACCACTGGTATGACTAACCACTGATACCCAGCATTTCTTTCTAAAATATTATTTTGCTTTTTGAAATGTTGAGATTTTGTAAATGATGCTTCCCTCCGAGTAGAATTTTCATTCCAGCTTATATTACTCCTGATGGATGGTGACTCATTTGAGGTATCTGTTACCTGAGTATTGTCTTGATCTGAGTGAGAATCGTCACTGCAACATGGTTTTGTTTGAAGCGATGAGGGTAAAGATTTCGAGAGTATATCACTGTAAACAGACATTACCAACTCATGCTGTGTTTTAAAATTTCAACAACGGCAACATGGTATCTTCTATTAATATAATGTGTTTATAATGAAATACATTAAATGGTGAAAGCAAGTCGATACCATATTAGTAAAGAACCCGAGATCCAATCATATTATCAGTAGTGTTAATGAGATGGTAATGTGCCATTTATAAAATTAATGTGTCGATATTTCTCTGAAAGCTTTTACTGAAAATTGATTATAAGCGAATTTAATAATAAACAAGCAAAAGATTTACAAGGTTATTAATCACATAATGAAATAATATGTTAAGTAAATTTTTAGTTCCCCCAATTCACTCAATACAATGTTACTTGAATCACTGTCAACTGATCCTAAATACATTACCATGAACATTTAACAAATTTTTACTATACAGAATTTTATTACTGAAGCAACTAAGATATATATATATGTATATAAAGTTTATATTTATTTTATATATTATTTAAGTTTATACATATTATGAGAACATTATTATAATTACACATTCTTATAATATTCAATCATTCAATATCAGTTAAATTAACAATACTTAATGTATGAGAACTTGAAAAACATACTGTACTGGTTATTTCAGCTGTTACTTGATACATAAAATATTGAGAGGATAATTAACTAACATGCAAAGACTTGACTTGTTAACTCCTTTCCCTTCTTGATATGATTTAAGAAATAATTGCCCACTAGTTAGTAAAAGTTAGTTTCTATTATTATTACGCTAAGTATACATACGCCATATCAGAAAATAGGTGTCAGATGAATGATTAGTTATTTATTAGTCAAGATTATTGTTAGTAAAAAACATGATTTTTTACAGTTCTTATACCTATCATCAGAGGTGAAATCTTGCGTATTTAGATCTAAAGAGTTGCGTCTTTGTATTTTCTTTTGTTTTCTTGGTGGTATCTGTATAGGATGTGCAAATTTACTGCAATATTAAGATAAATGTTCATATGTATCGATTATACAATCAGGAATTAACCAAAAAAATATATATAATGTTATGAAAGAAATAACATATCCCAAACACATGTTTAATAAGAAAATTTACATTGTTGATCAACCTTAGAAAATTAGAAGTACCTTTTGAACAAATCCTTTGAAAAAATAAAAAAAAATTAAAAAACAAAAACATAAAAAAAAAATTACAATGTTGATCAACCTTAGGAAAATAGGACTTTTTGAACAAAATCCTTTGTCCCTTTTTTTCGAACTGACTACACTATTGGCCTTGCTAGTCCTTTACAGCTTCACCGGACTACTCCTTTGTCACTGTAACATGGATGCAGCTTAATTTAGGATATTTTTTGTAGGTCAATTAAGACCTCTTCCATCCAATCTCAATTACTTATTTGTAGCTTTGATAAACAATGAGAAGTGAAATTTACTACCAAAATTACAAGAATCAAAGGCCATAATTACAAATCTGACATCACCATCAATTACAGAAGCAGAGGAACATTTCAAAATTAAAAAAAGGCTTTTCCTTTTTTTTATTCCTTTTCCTTAATAAAACCGAAATTCAATAAAAAAAGGCAGAAAATATAACTGAATAGTAGCTAAATATTAGAATTTTCATGTAGCAGAAAATGTTCATAGGTTTCATTTGGTACTAGAAATCAATAATTAAAACCATGCCATCAAATAGCTTGAAATATTTGATAGCATTGTTTTAATTATTGATTATTAATATTAAAAAATTAAATTAAATTAATTATTGAATATTAATATTATTAATAAATATTGTTTAACATATACTCAATTGATAGTCAATAACTGTAAGCATAGCAACTAATAGTTTAACTATAAGATAAATTATAGCTCCGAGGGAGACATAAATAGATATAACAACAGAAAATCTAGATTGATTAATTTGTGTATATCAAGGCACTACAATGTTTTGTGTATAGAAAATATTAAACTAGAATATAGTACTTTAATAAATAATTGAATAAATAACTATTCTATACTGACCTCATAATATTGTCCACCTCGTCCACATCTTCATCATGCTGATTTATAGGCAGACTTGAATTTGCAAAGTTATACTTATTTTTTATTAATCCATGCTTTCCCATTATATATTTTTCATCAAAAGGACAAGAGCTGTGACTATGTATGCTTCGTCTTGCTGATGGAATTATAGATTCACCTTTATTCTAAAAAGAAAAACAAAGTAATATAAGATGATGTAACTTTTTTTATCTTACCAATGTCATTAACAACAAATTGGATACATTGTCTATAAACAATAAACATATATTATTACAAAAAAGTTAAAAACATATTGAATACTACTTTTATAAAAGTTTGGGTACTTTCATATTAAATGCAGAGTGCTCACCTAATGTCCGATATGTTGCTCTTTTATCTATGTTTGGTTAGGTTAGGTTAGATTTATGAAAAAGCTTCCAACAGTAGTGGTCAGCAACCACTGTGCATTTAATATGTAAGTACCCAAACTTTTTTAAAACAAATTTTCTATACATATTTAACTTTTCTGTAATAACACAGTAAAAGTTTATTATATTAAAAAAAAATCTGAAAAATATTAACTTTTTTTAAATTATTATTTTCAACTGACTATACTATTTATCTGATGGACCTTCACCATATTATGATTTTAAATTAATAATTATGATTTATACCTGAAGGTAGGACTATAAAATCATTAAAATTGGTTACTTTGAACTTAAATGTTCCACAAAAGCCATTGAAGGTGTATATTAAGCTATATTTTAAATGAATTTAACAATCTCTTTATATTTTATTTATATCACTTCCTAATACCCATACAATTGTGTTTATAAATATTTTAAACTACAATGGTTGCAAAAAAGCATCTTTCATGCTATAATCTGCAGCCACAATAACTTTACACTTTATTGACCATTTAGGAACCCATTCACTTCCATCTTAAAACCCATATCATAGTCTCTTGGGGAAACCTTACAATGTATGCATTACACAACCTGAGTATTTACAGGAGGAAATTTTACTGGAAACAATATCTGTGAATATTTATCAGTATGAGGACGAAGTTCTTGGTAACAGCAAATGGTGCAAAAATGCAATATCAAAACATGAAACATATTATTAAAATAAGCTTTTGGATTGTCCCTTCATTGAGTAACATTAACAAAGTAACAAGCTATACCCACTGAACTTGTCAAAACCACTACTAAGCCCGAGGTAAATGTGACACCTAAACCAGAACCAGCTATATAACCAATATAATTCAAAGAGACATACATTCACTTTAATAATATATTGAATTGCTTGTCTTTAATATACATGATCTGGTATGACTTTTGTTTTGGATGATGGATGCCAATATAATCAGGAACTATTTATTTTTTGATGAATTTAGAATGCTATAAATTAAATATAAGCTAATAATAAAGCTTCAGTTCCAATATAAGAAGATCAATGTAAACAATATATACACATGCCTTTATAAATTAATTCATATCGAACAACATTTAAAGTTAGTATATGTACCCATAGGTGGAAACATTGCTAACAGTTATCTTATACCTTTAAACGAGCAATTCTTGTATATTTTTATATATTCAGGATCTCGGAAACGATGTCATCTTTTTCCGAGAAACTTAGTATGTAGGTAGTTTCAGAGACGATAAATCGATATAGCTACATTTTATTCATAAAAAAAAATTAACTCCGATTTCAGGCAATGAAAAAATATAGCTAGAATATGAAGGTAAATTTCGCCACCGCTGTCAAAACAAAAATAGCTCAGGTGGAAATTGGTTGCTTCCAAAATCCATGTAAACCCATTTCGGATTCCCAAGTGTATATTTTTTTTTTTTGTAAAACATGATAATTTTGTATTTATTTTTATTAAATAAATAATTTTATTATTATAATTATAAGAGATTTTTTTATGTGAAAAAAATGCTAATATTGTGCGGCAAACTTAACAGTTTATTTTAATTTAAAAATGTATTTTAATTAAAGAACCGAACTAGGCTCGGTCGCCCTGGTACTATAAAGGTTGTATAAAGAAAACATACATACTGTTTTATCACAATTATTCATTTATCCTTTTTTGTAATGCACACGATTATAATATATTATTCAATGTCTTGTAATGGTATAGTTATACATATCTGTAGGTGGTACCAATAATACTGTTATTTTCACTGAGTATATACACAGCACAAATAAGTTGCAAAAATTAGCACCTATACAAAGATTACAAAACTGATAGAACAGCTCAACAGCATGTAACTTAGGACTGTTGTTAAAATATCGATAATTCGAAATATCGATATTTTTATCTTAAAATATCGATATTTTTTTGTAATATTTTTTAGGCGATATATCGATATTTTGATATTATAATTTGGATATCGGCGGTCGATATTTTTTTTATTCATAATCATTTTCTTAGCCTTATTCCACCTAGGTTGACTCGATACATTATGTTTTTCTTTTCCAGTCTCCTCAGTCAGATATAATCTCAGAATTCACACATATTACATGTGTCATTTTTACATACTTTATCCATACTTTAAAACTATTCTAGTTATAAGTCTTTCATCTCTCTTTATGACATGCCTGTATCATGCTAACCTATTATTTCTCAACTTTTCTGTCACTGGTGATGTTTTCAATCTTTATCTGATACGTTTTTATTCTATCACTTCTAGTTACACCATACATCTTAACAATCGCAGCTCTGCCGCGTACAGTTTTTTTCTCACCCGTTTCTTTTGTAACCTAGCACTCAGATGCATGCAGTATGACTGTCTTATAACAATTTTATACGCCTTCCCCGTGAGTTTCAAGGGGATTCGTGGATCGCATAACCTGAACATCTTTCTCCATTTAGTGCATCCTGCATTTATCCTATTCCTTCCGTTATTGTCTACACTGCCACGTTTTGAATCAATGAATATGAAGCAGGCTCGAAGTATTCGTAGTACCTAGAGAAACAGCTGAACATATGAAGTAAATAGTATTTTAAAAATCTCTTGCTGAAAAATATTCATTACCATCAGCCTGTAAGAGAGCCACTGCAGGGCCACAGACATTTTCCTGAAAGAAGGTATGGACATAATCACCACACTAGCCCACGGCGTATTGGCAATTTCAAACTCTGAGAAAACCACAATAATTTTACGTTTTCTCACGTATAGTAATACTACCAGAACATTTCTCAAGCTCAGGTTTTCTCACGGGGTTTTCCTTGACCGTCAGACGATACTGTTACCAATTTAAATTAGTAAGTGTACGCGAATTTTGTAAAATTCATTATTACACACCGGGGTTCGAACCAGCAGACATCGAAATGTTATTCTACTAGTGAAACTAGTAGACTACCACTATTTAAAAAACTTGGTAACTGATGGACTAAAAATATTGGTACACATAATTATCTTATTTAGATAAAACAATAATGATGACGATTATCAATATGATTGAATGACGTTTGTGGCTCTTAGAACTGTACTGTTATATTTTAAAACATATATGGGATAAACTGTACAAATATACTGGATTAAAAACTGTAAATCAATGTTAAGCTGCATTACATTTTTTTAACATAGCCGATATATCGAAATATCGATATTTTTGTCCAATATATCGAGGTCCGATATTGATAATTTCATAAATATCGATATATCGAAAATCCGATATTTTTAAAAATATCAACAGTCCTAGTTGTCAGATCGAAGGTGCAACATTTTTGTATTTGACAACGACATAATGTACGACTAATAGTCTGTGATTACGAACTACGTGACGATACACGCAGCACGAAACTGCTTTACTAGGACTGTTGATAAAATATCGATATATCGATATTTTGATATTATAATTTGGATATCGGCGGTCGATATTTTTTTTATTCATAATTATTTTCTTAGCCTTATTTCACCTAGGTTGAATCGATACATTATGTTTTTCTTTTCCTGTCTTCTCAGTCAGATATAATCTCGGAATTCACACTTATTACATATGTCATTTTTACACATATTATCCATGCTTTTTTCGGTTTCCTCTACTTTTATATCTATTCACCTTCGTACTTAAAACTATTCTAGTTATAAGTCTTTCATCTCTCTTTATGACATGCCTATATCATGCTAACCTCTTATTTCTCAATTTTTCTGTCACTGGTTATGTTTCCAAACTTTACCTGATACATTTTTATTCTATCACTTCTAGTTACACCATACATCTTAACAATCGTAGCTCTGCCGCGTACAGTTTTTTCTCACCCGTTTCTTTTGTAACCTAGCACTCAGATGCATGCAGTATGACTGTCTTATAACAATTTTATACGCCTTCCCCGTGAGTTTCAAGGGCATTCGTGGATCGCATAACCTGAACATCTTTCTCCATTTCGTGCATCCTGCATTTATCCTATTCCTTCCGTTATTGCCTACGCTGCCACGTTTTGGATCAATGAATATGAAGCAGGCTAGTAGTAATCGTAGTACCTAGTGAAACAGCTGAACATATGAAGTAATTAGTATTTTAAAAATCTCTTGCTGAAAAATATTAATTACCATCAGCCTATAAGAGAGCCACTGCAGGGCCACAGACCTTTTCCTGAAAGAAGGTATGGACACATCATCACACTAGCCCACGGCGTATTGGCAATTTCAAACTCTGAGAAAACCACAATTGTACGTTTTCTCACATATAGTAATACTACCAGAAAATTTCTCAGGCTCAGGTTTTCTCACGGGGTTTTCCTTGACCGTCAGACGATACTGTTACAAATTTAAATTAGTAAGTGTACGCGAATTTTGTAAAATTCGTTATTACACACCGGGGTTCGAACCAGCAGACATCGAAATGTTATTCTACTAGTGAAACTAGTAGACTACAACTATTTAAAAAACTTGGTAACTGATAGACTGAAAAATATTGGTAAACATAATTATCTTATTTAGATAAAACAATAAGGATGACGATTATCAATATGCTGAAATAACGTTTGTGCATGTGGCTCTTAGAACTGTACCGTTATATTTTAAAACATATATGGTATAAACTGTACAAATATACTGGATTAAAAACTGTAAATCAATCTTAAGCTGAATTTCATTTTTTTAACATAGCCGATATATATCGATATATCGAAATATCGATATTTTTTTCCAATATATCGAGGTTCAATATTGATATTTTCATAAATATCGATATATCGTAAATCCGATATTTTTAAAAATATCAATAGTCCTACTAATAACCACAGACTACGCACAAGTACTAATAACTATGCAACCACAGAGCACATTCGAGTTTATTATTGAAGTGAAACTTCTAATCATTGTTGCTGTTTAAGAAATAAAAATGTCTCCACACGTCACTTAAAAAGTCGCTGGATTTTGAAAAAGACATAATTAAAAAATCCGCCTGAAGTCATTTAATATTTCATAGTATTTCATGATAAAAAATATGGTGAAAATACTATATTGCGAATATTTCACTGTGATAAAACGAACAAAAGGCTTTAGTTGGATTAGTTATAACAACTTTTAGTCCCGTCATATCTCATCTTGCTGTTTTCATTCTGGTCTACCCCGAGATCGAACGTCATTCTGGTAGAGAAATTTCAAAAACAACATCAACAATTCATGTTGTTACCAGTAATTACAATTAAATTAGTGCTAAAATACTTAAATATGTTCAATATTCAGTCGCTAATTTTTTTAAAGTGGCTAGATGGAAAAAAGTCGTTGAACATGTCTAAAATCCGTTGTATTTAGCGACAAAATCGCTAAAACGGCAACAGTGCTTCTATGCGACATCCAACAAGGTTGCGTTAAACGTTTAATGCTATCATGGAGGAGGTACGAAAGCCAGTCGTTAAACATGTATAAAATCCGCCGGATCTAGCGACGACATCATTAAGACGGCAACAGTGAGGAAAGAGACAGCGAGAGAGTGAATGTGTGTCATTCGAACGCATGCACGTAGTATACCATCAATTTCTACCCTTTTCTATTTTCATTTCCACATTAGGAAGTTTCACTTCTTCCGCGCAAAGGGACTCCACGCACTGTTTTTTCCGTGGAGCACACATGTAACCAAACCGCAACGACCACAGACAATAAAGAAGATAGAATCTACCACCGACAGACTGAGTACTTTATAATTATAGATAATAAATACTACGATTGTATGAGAATATACGTGGGTATGTGATAAATTATTGTACACAAATCATTATCTTACGCTCTGTACAACACAGATTATATGACTTTTGACTTATTGTCTTTGTCTGTGATTACTTATGTAAACGATTTTGTTTGTTAAAGTTATTGGATACAATTTTTATGCCTTACTCCTATCCTGCTTGATGAAATTTGACATACTAGTCGTTATTCAATTTAATTAAAAATAATTCCAATACAAGTTTAGATTAAGCGTTCCCATTTCTTTGTCTTTATAATAATAACTCTAAATTAATCTTCGCTAAATTACTTTTATGCGTATGAAAACCGCAGTGAAAGGTTTAAATAGTAATGGAATCAATAAAAGTAATTCTAAGCAATGAAAAATGAAAAAAATGAAAAATTTACAGCCAAGCCCCTTTACTTCAGAAATATAAAAATAAACATGTATAACAGAAAATTGTGTATAATATGTATTTAAATATAACTGGTTTACCAAACAACTGAAAAATCTAATCTTAACATCACTAAAAATTTTTGAAATAAATATGAGAAAATATTAATACGACTTGAAAACTAAACCTAACAACATAATAAACGTACATTTTGGTATAATAACTGATTGAACCGAGTTTGTCATTTGATGAAGAGGCTTGCGCATAACAGGTTTCACAGGATAACTAGATAATGGATTAGGTTCCAGTTCTTCATTCTTTTTAATCTTTTCATCCAACCATGCTTTAAAAGTGTAAACCGGTAAGGCATCTAACATCTTCTTATGGAAAGCATACTTAGAAGTCATTTCGTTGGTGCAAGCATCTTGCCCTTTAACGACTATTCCTACAAGTTCATTATCAAATATCACAGGTCCTCCCGTATCTTTGAAACAAGTAACTACTTTCGTATCAATGCAGTCCAAATACCCTCTTATCATTTCTCCCATTTCAAAAACCGCTCTGTTTTCTAAACCAATATATTGAAGTTCACGCAGCTGTCCTACCTCAGCGTTTAAACCAAACCCAAGAGCTTCGAAATCAACAATATTTTTGAAATTTGTAAAATTGCTAAGCCTTATTTTAGAAGCAATTGTATTATTATGTTTTTCTGTGTACACAAGTGCGACGTCTTTTGACACATCTCCTCCTATATAAGTTGGGAACTTTTCTGTTTTTGTTACATGTAGTGAAACAGTAGTATCATCTTTCTTTATCTTCGTAGCATTTAAAAGGACATAACTTATTGGTTGTTGAGTACATTGTGCTGTAGTTAAAATTAATCCATTAGATACAATCGTACCGGCGCACATATATTCATTTTGCTGTGACATAATGGCTGCCATAAATGGAAACTGTTTGTTCTTAGCTGCTCTGATTTCGTGCATCTGGTTGTTTAGTCTTCGGGTGCACGTTACATTATTAGGTTCGTTTTCAACAGGTATCTCCAGGGACTCCTCTTTGAGTTCATCGTTCGTTTCGCCAGTGTCTTCTCTATTTTCATCTGCACTCTTTTTCACATTTTCTCCGGTACACAATACTAAGAAACCAAATAAAAGTGAAATTAAAACGGAAAAACGTAAAAATACTAAGCTCGATTGCATTTTACAAAAGTTCTGTCAAAAGAATAGAAAATTCTAGTTCTTATTTTGTTTTATCCTCTTAGTACAGGTAATTAATTTTTTTAACGGCCAGCTTTATTTAAAGAAAAATCTTCAACCTTGGGAAATCTTACGATACAAAATCGTTGAAACTTATAGTGAGATTTAAAACATATACAACTAATTATATTGGCATACTGCGTTGCATTTTTAATATATACAGCGGTGTATTTACGTTAGTATAGAATCCAGGAATCTGCAGAATATTATATTAGATAGTTCAGATCAGATTCACCGCTATCCAATTACACTTAAATATAGTGGTCAAAATAATAATACTCTGATATGTCTTCCATATAATTGCTTGTATAAGTTTAATATTGCATATAAGTGGTGATTGTTGAATAGATTTTAGAACTTCATCTTATTTTGTGTTCGTTCTCAAAGATAATAGCCATTAAGAAATCAAATCCCATGATATCGCATCATTAAAAAAAAAATTGAGAACTCGTTTCAATTATTTTAATGTTACTTTTACACGATTCTAATATTGCAGGTGAAATAATAAGGCAGTTTGGATACATGAACTTGAAACACACTCAAGATATATGGGAAATCTCGTAGTCCAGTTCAGCGCTTATCAGGCACATATTAAGCCTGAGAAGAATCTTTTATATAAATATATATATAATATAGGAGGCAAACGGACAGGCTCATGGCTCAGCTGATGTTAAATGATCACAGCCGTCCATAGACACCAGCAATACCAAAGGAGTTGCAAGTGCGTTGCCAGCCTGTGTTTAGAGGGATAGGGGGAAAGGAGAGAACAGGGAAGTGGAAGGGAGAGAAGTGAGGGGGAAGGGGAGGTGGGTCTCCAGCACTCTCACTGACCGAATGAAACGCAACAATGCAACCACTGTTACTTCACGTCGGTTTTCTGTGAGAGGGTGGTACTACCCCAAACGAGCCGACTAATTCATGCTGAAATCAGCTGAAACATTACTTCAACGTGGCTCTACCACCTACAATCGTGGGATAAAATCAGTATTTTTTGGGATCTCACTAAGGCCTTTACCTGTGTCGATTACAGTACAGTTGTACTTGAACTAAAACTTTTTTCAATACTCCAATCTCTTATTTATCAGACTATTGCACTGTCAAGAAGTAAATGTAAATAGGGCAATTTTAGAGGGATGGTTGGCTTGTATTGGCGTTCCACAAGGCTGGACTTAGGAAACTTTTTGTTCCTGTTATACACATATAAATTATTTAATCCTTATCGTTGATAAATATTCTATACTATGATATGTTTTGGAGGCAACATTTTATTTATATTGAAAGTAAAAAGCAGACTCAAGGGTAAGGCATCCAAAAAACCTTTTTTTTTCAAATTGCTTGGTAATACGTAAGGTACATTGTTTATTTAATATTTTTTAAAGTATGATTTATCATAATTCATCATTTTATTTCCAATCGTTAATGAATGAATATTTTCCCAAAAATATAATAAAAAATGTGTTTTCTTACATTGGCATATAAAAATGATAGATAAAGTACAGACTTTCGAATGAGAGAGATAGAAAGCTGAATAGAGAGGGCATAACACTTTTTACCTACGTGAAGAAAATGTAAAAATACAAACAATCTGTATATTAAAATTATAAATCTCTAAATTAGATTACACATAGATTTCAAGAAAAAGCATTAATTAGCTTTAATGTCGTGGTCCCTTTACCACATAAGGTTTTTTTAAGTGAAAACCTCTTTAGTCCCTTTTTAATTTGAAATTCAATAAAACGAAAAAGCGAGATTACAAAGACAAGCATATACATCTAGAATTTAACATGTGATATAATTAGATAGAAAACGTTTATTATCGTTCATATGAATATTTTATTTGTAAGTCTGTTACTAAGGTTCCACTTCAAATGAGTTTGAAATGAACTTATGTATTTTTGTAACAGTCTCGATTTTAAAATAAGATTACAAAAACATTACCAATTTACTGAAAAATAAGTTCTAAACAAGCGGTTTACTTCTAAAAAAATATTATGGGTTGAATGGATCATTGTGTAACATATGGTGATTTCTTGAAGTGACATTATTTTTTACTCATTAACAGTAAAAAGAAGATACACGACGATGGAATTTCATGTTCGCTCTTCTCGATAACTAGATTGCTTTCTAAACAGGTGCTAGTTTTTTTACATGGGAAAATGTATGTCACTTTTCCCTGGTGGTTAAACCCTTATACGTGCTTTCTCAGCGCATTGCCTAAGTGAAACCGCTTACCTGTCTACTTGCGGGTTTGTTATTCTATGCCTAAGTTGAATAAAATATTCTTGAACTCGTTTCATTTCATTTTATGATTACTTTTGAAATTATTAAATAATATTTAATAAATTATTATTAAAAATATTAAATCAATAACTTTCTGAATTTTTATTTTAAATAACAATTTTAAAAACCCCCGAGCACACCTTTTATTTAATAAAGATATATTTCAATAGTCGTACACTGAAATATATAAGATAATAGGTGTTGTTGTATATATCCATTGTAATATCTATTATGAAGATGATATTTAATAAAACGTGTTTTTACATTATTTTTGCATTGGTACATTATGTGTTAAAATTTGTGTATTGTAGTAGTTTCTTATATAGTTTATTTAAGTATTTTTGACAATATAAATTGATAACACTGGTAATAATTTGACGCATAGAATTTGACGTTCAAAATCACTGGACTTTAGTTATTTTAGCCACGACAGAGGGTTTAGAAAGTGTTTTTATTTTTATTTATTAGAACAATATATTAAAATGTCCAAAAAACGTGGTCAAAAGAAGAACCAAGATATGGAGGAGGATTTAGAGGATAAAAAGATTATACAAAATGCTACTCCTGATATAACCTCTAAAAATAAGGGAAAGGGGAAAAAGAAAGGTAAAGGAAATGTTGGCGATCATAGCGATAGCGAAGAAGATGTGGCCAAAAAGGTACTAGCCCCTGAAGAGGAAGACGTCCACAAACCAGCACACAAAAAGTCTCAGAAAAAAGGTATAATTTTTTTTAATATTGCTGCCATTAAAAAGTTATTTCAAAAAGTCCCTATTTCATAAATATGTTGCAATTAAAACAAACGATAATGAAACAAATGTATATTAATGATATCACTATGTAATGCGGGCACTTAGGAAATTTTTGTGTTTTTGCTGTCCTTTTTGGGAGATCAAATTTTTATTTTGGTTTTATCCAATTGATACATGTCCATCCCATGATATTTTTCTAATATTTTACCAATTTCTAATTGACAAATCATACAATAAAATATGAAAACAATAAATATGCCACAATAGTATTCCATATGTTATCAAAATGTGAAATAATTATTAAATAATATGTAATACTTAATTTGGTTGAAAATAATTACATTTCAGGGTAGAATCCCTACTACTGTCTTCTGTAGGAGACATTATAATTCTTTGATTTTTTGTTTGTATTAATTATAATATAATTTTTTATTTATTATATTCCTATTTGTATTTTTGCAATATTTGTATGATTTATTAACTTTATTTTTCAAATGCCTGTTCGGGTGGCATTTTCTAATATTTAAGTTTATTTTTCATCTGACTCAACATTTCCTACATATTTAAGTGAGATAAGTACCCAAGTTGAGGTTCAGTTATTTCAACACCCTTGAGCTATTTGTTATATTGGCTGCTGTGTTTTATATAAAACACAAAAGTATATTACAGTAATTAAAGGGTCCAAACAACACCAACAATTTAAATTTACTTAAAATTAAAATTACTTCTTGATATTGAGATGTCTATGTTTGTTACAGGTAAAAATAAAAAGAAAGATGATTTGTCTGATGATGAACATGATGACAGTAAATCTACTGTCAGTAATGCCACAAGTACAGCTTCTAAGACAGTATCAAAATCTAGTAAAAAGAAAAAAGGTACGTCACACATTCAACAAACTATGTATGTGAAATTTATTAATGATCATATTGTATAAAAAAATGTATATTTCATTCATACTATTATTATTGGGATTTAACTCGTATCTGCCCGGAGCGCCGTTTTCGCAGGTACATACTAGGGAACTAGTGCTAAGATATGTATATAAATTCTTGACAAGTTAATAATGTACTATTTCCAAATGAGTTATTCAAGTATTGTCTGTTTTATTATTTTATCATTCTGTGGTTATGTAAATAAATACTCTAAACAATTTAGTTTCTCTGGGTATAACTTATTTACAATAATATATTTTTCAATCTTTGTATAGGTAAAACTGCAAAAGATGATGACTGGTCATCTGAAGGAAGTAATGCTGAAATCAGTGAACATTCAGAAGAAGAAACTGTTAAGCCAGTTAGTAAAAAGAAAAGTAGGTGTTTGCTATCTATTTAATAATTTATGTTCTTTAAAATTTATCTATTAATTTTAAATTGTAAAGTGATATGTTCTTATGAATGTTAAATATCACCAATGAAATATTAATATGGTTATGTCTTATATTATTTACAAATAAAGTTAGTCAATATGTTAGTATTAGAAAGGTACATTCGGTCTGGTGGCCTTTATATATTTTTATGAAGTTTTATATTGTATATATATTATTTTTAAATGTGTATGAATATTAAGAATACATAGACATTTGCTAGTTATTAATATAATTTTGTTCAGGTGATTCACAATTTAACACAATGCAAGTTGTTTTCATTAAGTGCTTGATAATTTTTTTTTTATTCCAGTTAATTGCAATCCAAATTTTGTATTTAAAATGATTTGAATATAAATTGATTTTTATAGTAAATGAAATAAATGTAATTGATATTGTTGATAATTGGTTTAGGTAAAAATAAAAAGAAAAATGTAGTTGCTGAGTCATCTGATGACGAGGATCACAATGATGCAAAGTCTGTAGTAAGCGATGTATCTAGCAGTGCTGTTAAACCAGCCTCTAAGTCAAAGAATAAAAAAGGTGAGCTTATGATATAAAAGTGTCCCAATATTATAAACACTTTGTCTGCCACACCATAATCATATATTTTTTAGGATGTCACAGATAGTTTCTGAGATTTGTAAAAAATTTAGCGCTCCGGTCACCAATGATCACTGTGGAGTTCCAAGAGAAACTGTTTTTTTTTCTATCTTTTTTGAATTAGAAATAATATTTTTGTTGTATCATACATTCATGTATATAATTCCCTATTTGTGTAGTAAATAGATTTTTTTTTTTAATGAAGTTGGATAACTGTATCTCAATTTAGTTCAATAGTTTCTTTAATGTTAGTTGAAATATGTTACTCTTTGCTTATTTTAACTTATTTTCATGTTTAAAACTGTAAAGACATAAAGATGTAGTCAATTTTAAATATTTACAGTATACTGAGGAACTTAATAATGTTCATTTACATGTAGGTAAAGGAAAAAAAGAGGATTGGCCTGATGAAGATAGCAATAAGGAATTAAAAGTTGAAGAACCAGAGGAAGATGACTTAGTAATACCTATTGTGAAGAGTAAAGGCATGTAATGTATAATATTATTCTGTATTCAATTACTTTTAACAATAATATAGGTTATGATTTATAATTTATTTTAAATGATTTTTTTTATATCATAGGAGGCAAACGAATATGGGGGTCACCTGATGTTAAGTGAGATCACTGTCCATAGACACTTGCAACACCAGGGGAGTCGCAAGTGCGTTGCCAGCCTGTATCGTTTGGGAGGGAAGGAAGGGTAGAGGAGAGGTAGGCCTCTGGTGTCCTTACTGACCAAACGAAACGCAACAATGCAAACACTATTATTTCACGTCGATTTTCTGTGAGTGGGTGGTACTACCCCGGGTGAACCGACCCATTCATACTGAGGCCAGTAATAGTTTTAGCGTGGCTCTACCACCTACAAAATTCAAAGTTAATCCAAACACTGGCATTATGATGTGGATGGATTAATAACCTAAATTACTTTGTGTTCTACAAAGTCCTAACTTAATGAAGTAATGATATTATCTTTTGTTAAACACAGTTTATTAATTTTGTTATATGTTGTTTTAATTTCAAACAATTTTTTTTTACTTTTTAAGTTTCATATTTGGTCAATTATAGAAATCTACAAAAAAAAAGGAAATCTGTTAATGAGCAAAAAAAAAAAATTGTACTGAATGGTTTTGAGCCTTTAGTCATTTTGAAGTATATATTTTTATAGGAAAACATAAAAAGAAAAATAATATGGATGATATTGAAGCTGAACTTAAAAAGTTCGAAATGAAAGATCCTGAACCAGAGGTACAACCAGCAAAAGGAAAGGTAAATATAATTTGATGCTTAAGTAAAATGTATTTTTAAATGATGAAAATGTTGGCATATTAAATATTTGTGAATTTGTTATCATTCTCTGAGTTGTGCTTAAAAGTTAGTTATAATCTATTTCAATTTCATTTCAAAGATAAATAAATATTCCTAAGTTTCTTTTTTTTAGGTTTTAAGAATGTAGTTCCTCAAGGGTGGCTCTTATATTTCACTTATAATCTTGACTGTATATTTTGTAACATTGGGGTCGTTTTAAATAAAATGGATAAGAGTTATACCGCGCAGCATGAATTTTGAGATGACACAAAAACTCCCTGGAATGTTCCAACAAAGGAGGCACTATCTTGTTGGAGCATTTATTATTTGTAACAATTATCTCAAGTCACTTGTAATATTATTACCTAATTGACAATATCAGTAATAATCTGAAGATTATGAGGCAACAATAAAACAAAACTTTTTTTTAGGATAAAAAGGGCAAAGTAAAAGCTAAGGTTCCTGATGTCTCAGATGAACAAGAAGCTGAAAATGATGATACGGTAATGATCTTTTTTTAAAAACAATATTCAAGTTGTAGTTGTTTTCTAAAACTCTGTAACAACTATTATCTATTATTAAAAAAAAAAAAACAGGTGGAAGATCTTCCAGAAAGCAAAGAAAAAGAGGAACCGTCTGAAAAGAAATTGAGTCATAAAGAGAAGAAAAAAATAAAAAAGCAACAGGAATACGAGAAACAAATGGAGATGTTAACAAAGAAGGGAGGGCAGGGCCATAGTGATCTCGATGCCAACTTTACAGTGAGTCAGGCGCAGAAATCAGCGGGTATGTATTAGTGCTATTATTAAACTAGTTCCTGCTCGCGATTTCGTCCCCGTGGAATAGTTATTTGGGATAATGCTAACTCGCAGTGGAAAGTCTTAGAACGAAAAAAAAAACTATTTTGATACATTTGTTGGTGCATTAGTGGTCTGATATAGCCTATAGACTTCCTTGATAAATTAGGAATGTAAGACTGAAAGAATTTTTCTAATTGGACCAGTAGTTCCTGAGATTAGCTCATTCAAGTGTTTGTTTCTCTTCGGCTTTATAACATCAGTATTGATTGATTGATTTTTACTTTTGAACAATCACGTCATAGTTGATTTGTTAATTATTAATTACTGTTATTTCTTATCAAGATTTACTTAAAGGATATGTGTAGATCGCTCCAAATTTTTTTGATCCCTGTGAATACACATAAGCAGAGCATAAATCTCGGTATTAATACATATTGTATGTATAATTTTAGATATTTTAAGAATAAACAAATGTCAATTTTAAAACGTCTAATAATGTTTAATGTTACTTTGCACTTCGGATTATAGTGGATGTAACTTTGCATTTCGGATTATAGTGGATGT
>JACEII010000013.1:7880229-7893214 GCA_014332785.1 Antheraea mylitta
TCGGATTATAGTGGATGTAACTTTGCATTTCGGATTATAGTGGATGTTACTTTGCACTTCAGCCTTATTCCAGGCGGAATTGCGTAGTAACATTCGAATATTTGGAATATTCGATTCGAAATTTGAATAGAAAATAATTACTCAAATTGATTCGATTCGAGCATTACCCACACGCTCTTTGTAAATAACTAATATAGTTATATTTTAAAATTGTTTTTGTTAATATTAATGATGTTATTCAGGTCAAATGGCAGCTCTTGAAAATGCAGTCGATATAAAAGTAGAGAACTTCTCAATTAGTGCAAAAGGCAAGGACTTGTTCCTGAATGCCAATTTGTTGATTGCAAATGGACGACGGTATGGTCTGGTCGGGCCTAATGGTCACGGGAAGACCACACTATTGAGGCATTTAGCCCAACGTGCCTTCCCTCTCCCACCGCATATAGATATACTGTTGTGTGAGCAGGAGGTCACAGCCAGCGATATGAGCGCTGTTGATACACTACTGGAATCAGACGTTAAGAGAACTGGTAATTTTTTTTCTATTTATCTTTTGGCTATACTATTTTTAAACATATGTCACCACTCTTGTGTTATAAAGAGAATTATAAAAATACTAGACTTTTTGCAGTTCAGTTTAAAATTTTATTTAATTTTATAGAGTTACTGAATGAGTGCAAGGAACTTGAACTTGAAATAGAAAAAGGGAACATGAGCAAACAGGAACGGTTAAATGAGGTCAGTTAACTTATAGATATATTTTTTTCTTTGAATATAATATTTGATTAAGTTTTATTACAGCGATTAGTTGGATAGTCTGTTATATTTAGTTATATTATAGTAGGTTTGTTTTTTAAAATATAACACAACACACACAGAGCTATTGCATTTTGTTAAAAGAAAAATAGATCCAAGATTAGCCCATTTGAAAATGACCAAACATAGGTAGACACCTATCATTCTTTCTATCACAATTCTTTTCTCCAGTTTTTTAATTATTGCTAATTAATATTTTTAATTATAGACCAACGGTTTTCTAGCTTTAGTTATTGTTTTAAAAAAATATATTTTTCCCAACCAATTTTTCGATTATATTGTTATCGACGAGTAATGATATTACGAATGTCTTGCGATAATTTAAATGTTCCAAAAAGATGGCGACCCCATTCTTAGAACTTTCCAGGGTTTTTTGTAAAATGTTAGAGATAATGCACCATGGTATTTTTCAACCACTTATGTTTTTTTTGTCGAAAAATATTACGTAAAATGCCACCAATACCACAAAATATGAAGTCGAATAACACAAGATTATGAACATAATATATGAGCCACTACTACAATCAATTATTGTTAAATGATATTTGTTATTTTAGACCAGCGATTCTCAAACTATTTTACTCAGCCATGCACTAACATAGTCTTTACAAATTCACAACACCTTTACACACCTACATGCAAAATTTTTAATAGTACAAAATGAACGAATGTGAGATTTTGTAAATCTCTCGACAGACTTGACAGTTGACAGGTAATTGGGATACATCATTGTGACGACACGGTGGTTGAGAACCACTGTTTTAGACATTATGCTTTACGTGCTGTATAGAATAAATTGTCGTGTTCATCGATTCGACAATCCGAGACGTACTATTTTTAGAATATCATTGATTCTGCATCCCACGATCGACTCATTATGCATCATTTACCTATTTGTAACGTGTTTGTACGAGGCTTTAACTTTATATTGAAATTTGGATGATTATATACCAGAGAAACCCCTGAAATATTTAGTTGTTGTTGTTATTGTCTGTTCTAATTAGCCATGTTGTCAGAATAAAAGACGTAGGTTTGTTTTTAAGGTATACTCGGAACTGAAAGCGATCGGTGCGGATTCGGCGGAACCCCGCGCGCGTCGTATCCTTGCAGGTTTAGGGTTCAGTCGCGAGATGCAGAATCGAGCGACTAAGAACTTCTCCGGTGGTTGGCGGATGAGAGTGTCGCTCGCAAGGTATATCGAATGTTGATAACTAGCTTAAATAAATACGATATATATTATTTGTGTGTTAAGAGAAGTCCAGTGAAGTTGTAAAGGCTTGTCAGGCTAAAAGCGTAATCAGTTCGATAAAAAAATTGTGTCAAGTTAAATTATAAACCAATGTTTTATGAGAAACAGCAATACGAATTAATTTCTGAAGGTGGTAGAGCTTCGCTGAAGCTTTTACTAGCTTCCATCATGACTGGGTCGGCTCACCCGGGCTAAGACCACCCTCTCACAGAAAACCGACGTGAAGAAATAGCGTTTGCATTGTTGCGTTTCGTTCGGTCAGTGAGAGCGCCGGAGGCCCACCTCCCCACATCTTCCCCTCTCCTCTTCCCTTCCCCTCCCCAACACAGGCTGGCAACGTATTTGCGAATCCCCTGGTGTTGGTGTTGGACGGTGGTGATCAGGTAACCCACCTTTTCGTTTACCTCCTAAAGTGTATATATATGTATATATGTAAATAATAGCAGTATTGTTAGAACAAATAGCCTAGATCGGATTCAAGATTTATGTGAGATTTAATTTTACTTTTATTTTAAATTCGTTTCTGATTAAAATAATTATAACATTAAGAGCTTTTTCTTGCGACTTTGCTCGTGTTAATGATGATTCTGCTCAGCCTTAGGGAACACTATTTTTTGGATAAGGGGTAAGTAACCTATATAATTTTCTATATTCCTGACAAAGTGTATTCAAACAAAGTCACATTCGCAATTACGTATCCTTACTACAGTGTAAACTCTTTATAACGTCATTAGTTATAACGAAAAGCCTTATATAACGTAGTTCAAATTGGTTGGTTTACCACGAAACCATTTATTTTTTCTCTTCCCACGAACACTCTTTATAACGAAAAAAAAATTTTCGATCCTTTGAAATTGGTTATAACGAAATTACACTGTAATATTATATAGAATGATGTTGTTTGTTACGTTACGCTTTAACTACTCAACTGCTTATCGCGAAATTTTTCATTCCCTATGTCAGGAGTACAGGAAAGAATAGAGAGTACATTAAATCGAGCGAAGTCGCGGGAAACAGGTAGTTTATAATATTATTTAGGATAGTTTGTTTTTCATTTAATTATGTTTGGTCATTGAGGACAGCTGTGTCGACTCTCAGTGTGCATTCAAACCGGTTTGTGACTAATAATTTAGGTTAATTAATTTTTATTCTAGAAAAATCCTAATACACTTTTTGAGAATATAACACTTAATGTATGATATGTAAGGTATGTTTTCGTTTCCACAGAGCCCTATATATAGAGCCCACGCTTCTATTACTCGACGAACCTACAAACCATTTAGATCTGAACGCTGTCATTTGGTTAGATAAGTAAGTATTCCAATACAATTCCTATTTCCAATTACATTACTGTTTTACTTGTTTAAACACGTCTTTAGCTTATACTTTTTTATGTTATATTTAGGTTATGTTATATTGATAAGTAATTAGAGGTGATAATTATCCTAAGAGACAATATTAATCTGTTGTTGATTATCCGTTCTCTGTTATTATTATTGACAATGACAATAGTCGGTTGGTCTTATCGTAACGTGCAAACAAGAATGTATTATGCACGATTAGTTAAGAAAGAGAAAGCACTTTACGTTTCTTACGCTCAAAGTTACGATACCAACTTTCTATCGTATCATTTACGACAAATTGCAATATGATACAAAACAGCAAATAACTCAACAGTAAAATGTTGTGTTATAGAATGTTAAATATCGATGTTATTACAAAAAAATTAAATACGTATTTAATACTTTCTTAAAAAAAGGTTTCGTACTACGAGTAAATGCACCGCGCTCGCCCGAGGCAAGTTCATGTTATACTTTTTTCGTAAAACTAACCCAACCTAACCAAGGCGAGACAAAAGAGCAAGATGGCGAACATTCAGCGAGCTCGGTGCATTTAAAACTTAACCTTTTTAAAGCAAGTATTCAATACGTATTTAACATTTTGTAATAACACCGTATTTATTTAATTTTGAACGCTTTTACTGTCAAACTAAATCAAACATTTCGATTTTAATAAAAGAAGAACATAAATATAAATCAATTGTTTCGATTATTGTTGTAATCTATGTACTTAGTGGTCATAAAATGTATGTTTTAATATTTCAGTTATTTACAAGGATGGAAGAAGACGCTATTGGTGGTGTCTCACGACCAGTCTTTCTTAGATAACGTGTGTAACGAGATCATACATTTAGACCAGCAGAAGTTGTTCTATTACAAAGGCAATTATTCAATGTTCAAGAAAATGTACGCACAAAAGAGAAAAGAGCAGATAAAGGAGTACGAGAAACAAGAAAAGAGATTAAAGGACTTGAAGGCGCACGGACAATCTAAGAAGCAGGCGGTGAGTTGGATATAATAAATTTACGTTTTATCATTGTAAGTCGAATACTAGATTATTCTATTTGAAACTAGCTTTTGCACATAGTTTCACTCATGTTAATGTTAATTGGGCTTATCCTTTAAGAGGAGTATTTTCTGAGGTTGAAACCTCTTTTGGGATGGTGTGAACTGGGTGGTATGAAACGGAAATGCGTAATGAGAAAGAGATAGCTATACATGTATATAGGTTTTAAGCCGTGAGAGAATGAGATAGTATCTATGAAATTGCCGTTCTGCAGTACATTTCAAATCAAAATAATTTTTTCTAACACTACAAACCAACGCACCACCTGTTATTGGTTTGCTCGCTTCCGTTCTGGGAATTTCAACCTGAAAAATGAACCTCGCGGTCGTCCGAAGACTTTGGTCGACAATGACGAATTAAAGGCTATTGTGGAAGCTGATAATACACAATCCACGGCTGAATTAGCAGCAGCTTTCGACGTTAGCGTCAAAACAATATTGGTCAATTTTCGTCAAATTCGCAAGGTAAAAAAAGCTTCACAAACGGGTGCCCCACGAACTCAATGATCGCCAGCGCGAAGTACGCGTCGAGACGTGCCTTGCACTGCTCAACAGACACACAAATGACAGAATTTTGAACGGCATTGTTACCTGCGATGAAAAATGGATTTTGTTTGATAACCGCAAGTGCTCAGCAAGTTGGTTAGATCCTGGTTCAGCACCTAAACGAAAACTTACCCCTAGAAAACTGATGGTCACTGTTTGGTGGTCTACCGCCGGTGTGATACATCACAGCTTCTTACCAAACGGGGTGAGCATTACTGCAGATGTGTACTGTGAAGAACTGAACACAATGATGGAGAAGCTGGCACATCTGCAACCAACATTGGTCAATCGCTCGTCTCCGCTGTTCCTGCACGACAACGCGCGACTTCATACTGCACAGCAGACGGTTTCCAAGTTGCAAGAACTGGGGTTGGAAGTTCCCCGTTATCCGCCCTACTCACCAGACCTTGCGTCTACAGACTACTACTTTTTCCAGAATTTGGATAACTCCTTGGCGGGAAAAAAATTCAAAACTCGAGAGGCAGTACAAAATACGTTTGAAGAATTTGTTGCCTCCCGTCCAGCTTGAAGAATTTGTTGCCTCCCGTCCAGCTGATTTCTTTAAAAAGGGCATCAATAAACTGCCACTGCGTTGGCAAAGATGCATTGATTGTGTGGATGATTTCTTCGATGAATACAAATAAAGAATATATGAAAAAAATTAGTTTAAATTTTTTCATACGTTTCATTCAGAGGTTGAAATTTATAGCACGTTATTGTCTGTTGGATAGTAGTGACTATCACACACAAGTTGTTTATTAGTAAAAGTATTATAGATAATGGCAAAAACTTATGAACTGTAAAATTTAACATAGTACTCGGTATATAAAAATTGGAGGTCTTAAAAAAGTAAACATGTTATGGTGAATCTTTAAAATTGGATTTAGCTCATTTCGAAATGTAACTACCAATGATATTATAATGGAAAAAACGTATCTACGTTACCTAAATTATATTTTGAGAATATAAATGCCATGATAACCCACTCATACGCGAAGTAATGTTGTAACGCCACACTGTCTTAGATAAAACGTTAAAGTAAGATGGCGTATTTTCAATATCGATGGTGAAAAAGAAATAGTTATATGTTCCTTAGATACGAGCGGATTGACGAGGCAGACGTCAAAAATAAGCTAGTTAGCCTTGTTTTAACAAGGCGCTATCGAAGCGCTTATGATGTATCTACGGCATTTTTGTTGTAATATCATTAACGACTCAGTTGTAAATACAGGAAAAAAAGCAGAAGGAAGCGTTGACTCGCAAGCAGGAGAAGAACCGTGGCAAGGCACAGCGTGAGGAGGAGGAAAGTGCGGTGCCGGTGACGCTACTGCAGCGTCCCAAGGAGTACATCGTCAAGTTCAGCTTCCCAGATCCGCCGCCATTGCAGCCTCCCATCCTCGGACTGCACAGTATGATGATATCCTCAATAACTTATCTTCCTACCTTTATTCAATTTGTTATCTATAATACAACCTACGGTTAATGATTACTAATTTTTACCATGTCGGTTACAGCTTCGATCTTGTGGATACCCACCCTCCCGACTTGCACGGACTAAAACCCCACGGTGTACCAACAGACCGTAGTGTTGGGGCGGCAAGGGATCGTGCTAAGCTATTCCCCTTAGATAGCCGCCCCAACGGTCTGCCCGGCGGAAGGTGGCCGCCGAGCTCCTACCTATAGAGAGGCAGCTGGGTACACACCAGCTGCCTCCCCTCGTCCGCCGGACCTGTGCAATGAGGGGATGAGCCCCCCGACTACATTCCCTCAGGTCCGGCTACGGTGGCAGAAGGAGTTGGGCAAGATGCCGCCTCCTCCTGCCGGTCGTCCGTTGGCGAAGACGGCCGCTGAGGGGGTCCGCCTCGCGGGCCCTCTCCGCCGCCTTCTTTTGCGAGATGACTTCCTCGCAAAAGGAGGCCACTACTCGCCACGCCTGCTCGCTGCCGAGCATGGACGAAACCACGCTCGGCAGCGACAAATCCTCCCCCACCACCGCCGCCAGAGTGCGGCGCTCCACCTCCCACGCAACACACTCAGAGCCGCACTCATGGCAGGCGGTGGTCGGCTCCCTACGAGCGATCCGGTGCAGGTACCATGCGAAACAGCCGTGTCCGGTGAGTACCTGCACCATCCTGAACGTCAGGGAGCCCCACTCCCTCCCAAGCCACTCTCGCAGGACCGGGCGGACGGCGTTGACGGTGTACGTTCCGTAGCGCGCGTCCGCCAGGTCCTGCATCCACCGCTCTACCGCTCCCTCCCGTAACTCCCGTCTCTTATACTCTATCTCCCTGGCAGTCGGAGGCTGACCATTACGTTTCCTCGCCGCCGTGAATTCGTACACGGCGGCGAGAACTCTTGCCTCCAGTTCCCAGGGAAGGGAGCCGGCGAGCGCAAATGCCGCCGCCGAGGACACCGTCCGGTACGCCCGGATCGCCCTCAGTGCCACCGTGCGCTGCGCACTGCGCAGTGCGCGCACGTTGGCGGCACCGAGGGCGTCCGCCCAGACCGGTGCCCCGTAGGCGGCCATCGCCCGCACAACTCCCATAAAGAGTCGTCGGCACCCGGCACCCGGCCCCCCAATATTGGGGAGCAACCGGCCGAGTGCCGACGCTGCCCCCGCGATCCGCGGCCCGAGTCCCACAAAGTATGGCCTCGGTCTTCTCGAGGGCCACCCTGAGGCCCAACCTCTTTATGCGCCTGACCACGAGGGTTGTGGCCATCGTGGCCAGGCGCTCTACCTCCTTCCATTCCCCCCCCCCGGGCTACGATAAGGGTGTCATCCGCGTAACAAATTAGGCGCGCTCCATATGGGAGCACGCCGCGGAGCACCCAGTCGTAGCCCATGTTCCACAGGAGTGGCCCCAGAACCGACCCCTGTGGAACCCCCCGCCTTGTGGCCCGCCGAACCATCCGTCCGTCGCCGTCGACGTAGGCGACCTGCCTGTCCTCCAGGTACGCCTCCAACAGCCGCCGCAGGTGCGGGGGCACTCCGAAATATCGGAGAGCCTCCCGTATGACACCGTGCGGCAGGCTGTTGAAGGCATTGGCGATGTCTAAGGACACCGCCAAAATCCTCTCCCCTTGGGAGGTCGCCCCCGTCGACAGAGACTTTAGAAGGCACAGGGCGTCCACTGTGGAACGCCCAGTCCGGAAGCCAAACTGCGCGTCCGATATATTCGGCCCCACTCCCTCCAGGTGCTGGACGATTCGGGAAGAGACGACCCTCTCCAGCACCTTCCCGACGTCGTCCAGCAGGACAAGGGGCCGATACCCGGACGCGCAGTCCAGAGGGCGGCCCTCCTTTGCTAACAGGCAGAGCCGCCCAAGCTTCCAGAGCTTCGGGAACTGCCCGACCGCTAAACACTGGTCGAACAGCTCCCGAAGCCACCCTCCAAGATGGCCCAATGCAAGGCCAAGCACCCGACCCGGGACCCCATCAGGGCCGGGCGCTCTCCTCCGGTTGAGGAGGCGCTCGACAGCTCTCTCTACCTCCTCCTCCGTAATTGGGGGAGGACTGTCAGGTACCTCCTCAACTTGCGCCCGAGGCGGAGGCATGGGAGGAGCCGGTAGCGGCGGAGGGTCAGGGAACAATTCTCCCACGACCCTCGCCACCACCTCCGGCTGGAGGGTCTCAGTCACCGGGGGCGCCCAGGATCGCAACTTCTTGCGTACGATCCGATACGGGCGCCCCCAAGGATCTCCCTCCACCGTTTGTAGCAGCTCCTCCCATGCCGCTTCCTTCGCCCGGCTGATGGCAGCCTGCAGGATCTTCCTGCACTCCCTGTAGCTGCCATACAGCCGGGCTTCCTCCTCGGGGTCCCGGTGCCGCCGTCGGCGGCTGCGCCCGAACAGCCGCCTGGCCGCGGAACAGGCCGCCCGAAGATCGGCGAGCTCCGGCGACCACCAGTACACCGCCCGTTTGTTTGGGCGGTGTACGTTCCGTGGCATCGACGCGTCGCAGACCTCCGTGAGGGCACCACAGAGGCGGGCTGCAGACGCGTCGACATCCTCCTGCGGGGGGGGCATGGCCCACGCCTGGACGATGGCGGCCGCTTCCGCTAGTTCACGGTTGAGGTGGCTCACCGCCCAGCAGGGGAACCTCGCGCCCCTCCGGGGGCGAGAGCCAATTCCGGCTTGGGAGGTGGAGACCCCGAACCTACTATATCGGTGGTCCGATAGAGTCTCCACCTCCTCAAGCACTCTCCACCCCCGGACACGACGTGCGACAGACGGGGTGGCAAACGAAAGGTCTACCACAGACCCCCCGTTCTGTCGCACGCACGTATGGACGTCTCCTTGGTTGAGGAGGGACAGCCCTACTTCGGCTGCCCACTCCTCAACGGCCATGCCCCTCGGGTCCGTGGCTGCCGCTCCCCAGGTCCTCGATTTAGCGTTGAGATCGCCCACGAGGACCACGGGGAGCGGCGACAGCCGCCTGTCAGCTCCCTGCAGTGAGCCGAGGAACACCTCAAACTCCCACAGGGGCTTTTTAGGGGAGAAGTTCACCCCCACAATGGCGTACTCTCCCCAGACGGCTGCCACGAACCCGGCACCTCTCTCTCTCACCGCCAGGGGCGAACCTCGTCCGGCCATAATCGCCACGGAGCCATTCTGATCCAGTATATTTACTCAATCATCACGATATTGTATATCATGTGCCGGTAACGAACGCGATTCGTTCCGACCCTTAAGAACTTATCATCCTTACAACTAGTAGGCGGTGCGCGCCGTAATTACGACATTTTTTAGCAATACATTATATACATTTTATTTGACATTCTATAACAGAGTTTCGTACAATATTATACATTTCAGTAAAAATAATAATAGCAATTAATACATAAATAAAAAAGTTTGTTCTAAGACTTTCAAACACAATCGTAATAAATCTAGGTAAAATGACCGGTGCCCAAAGCTGTAAGCGATGACCAGGAGTTAAAAACCTTTGATAATAAACGGATAATAAACTCCTTTGTTTTGTTCATATCGTTCCCACGTTCACTTTCAAGGGAAATTGAAACCATCCGACAGTCACTGACACTGTTCTTTAACATAAAAGCGTAGAGGATTGCGTATAATTTTTGTATTTTGGTAGATAATTAGTTAAAATATTTAGCACCTATTTTATAAATTGACTTAGGACGTGAATCGAGTGCAGACTGTCCTTCGGAAATATTGCTACTGTCTAAATTTTCAAGCTGTATATCTTAGTCAATAGCTCTAAAGGAGTTTTACTTCGTGTGGTCTAAAGCACTCCCTTTTTTTTAGACGTGGATTTCAATTTCCCCGGTCAGAAGCCACTGTTTAATGGCGTCGATTTCGGTATCGATTTGAACTCTCGTATCGCCATCGTCGGACCTAACGGTGTCGGAAAGTCCACTTTCCTTAAACTGCTCGTCGGAGACCTTAGTCCTATAAAAGGAGAACTTATCAGGAATCATAGACTGGTTGGTGTTTTTATTTGAATTATAGTGTCTAAGATATCGTTTTAAAACAGTCACGGTGATTATACATCAAATATGTTTGATTGTTGTAAATAAATCTGTAAATGTTTCCCTGTTTATAAAAGTTTCACTTCTATCGTGTGTGTATACGACACTCTTTTTTTTCTATAGCATGCTTTATTAAGCTATGATGTCTTAGTTGCCGGACACCGCGTCGATGGACGTATGTTCGAATCCTGGTAACTGAGTCGGAAATTTCGGTAAAGGAAAATATCGTGATGGAGCCATAGCGTGGTTGTAGGTAAGGCTTAAGGTACCACCCTCGAGCTGAAAATCTGTTGGCAGACATCTGTAGGTGTGTACCAGCAGCGGCATTCGACAGTCAACCGCCTCTAGGTTGTCTTAGACCACATCTAAATTAGTTGAGTTTGTGGTTAAACGCTAAAACTTGGAAAGTATAAAAATTAGTACGTATAACCGTCACACGCGATTGAAGTAAAACTTGTTATTTATTTCCCAATTAGCTGATAAATGGCACTACATGTAATGAAGCTTTTATTTAATTTGTTACTTATATTGAAACAAGAAGGCAGCACGGTCGTGCGCTCATATATACATCATTAATTCTATTCTATGATTGTTACTATTATTCCATCTGATATTCTTTGTTAATTTTTTTTCTATAATTTTTGGTTTTGAGTTGTTTATAAACTTTTTATTGACAAAACCCAAAATATTTTACAACCGGTTGGTACAGATTCGTGACGCCATATTGCCGTAACGAAAGTAACGTAAAAAACGTAAAGAAGTTTTACTTCAAAAAAACCCCGACGTAAACGTTTAATCAATATTTCACAAAGAGATTCGTATTTTTATAACGGTAAACTTCAATTAATGTTTTTATTTAACTCTAATTAAGTAATCAATTATGTTACGTATATTTGAATATTCTTTTAATAGAAGTTAAATGATTGTTTGTGTAGCGAATAGGTAGGTTCGATCAACATTCGGGTGAGCATTTGACTGCTGAAGAGTCACCAGTGGAATATCTGCAACGACTCTTCGGGTTACAGTATGAGAAAGCTCGTAAAGCCCTCGGTACTTTTGGATTGGCGAGTCACGCTCATACCATCAAGATGAAGGATCTGAGTGGTGGGCAGAAAGCTAGAGTCGCACTAGCCGAACTCACCTTAATGGCGCCCGACGTTGTTATATTGGTAAGTGTCTCGTTAATCACATTATCACATTACATAATTAGCAATAATCATAGGTACCAACCACTACCTATTATTATTGACAACACAATACACATAATATGCACATCATAACACAGCACAAGTAACAATTAACCCAAGTTCATATGCTGATTCGAGTTCCATTTACCACACATATACACTAAATTTTCTTCTTTATGTTTTTTAAATATTATAATATACTAGCTAAACTGCGCGACTTCGTCTGCGTGAAATCGGTTGCCAGGTCCAATAGCATTTCCAAACTCGAAAAATATGAAAAAGAAATGAGACGTCACAAAACGCCTGGCAGATGTGAAACGTCGAAATCGTTCGAATCGAATGAATCTCAAATATTATCTATAGTCAGCTCAGTGCGACAAGAAACGCGTCGCTATGCCAACAGTCATATTTAGCCGCGCCTATAGATGTTTCACATTAAAACCCAGAACTCAATTGTAGCGACTTCTACCGTTTCCATTTGTGAAACCAAATAATTCAGGGATCCACTCAAACGAATATCTAGTTGGATTAGTGAAGTGATTTACGCATGTATGAAAGAAATTTCGGAGAGGCGGACGTAGCGCCATCTGTTATTCAACAATATCAATAATTTCGTTTTGTTTGTAATACGAACGACAGTCATATGGATATTGTTCATATAAAAATACTAAAATCGCGAATAAAAAATGGTAGTGTGGGGTTAGGATGGTGAAAATGTCGAGTATTGCTTTTTTATGGCAATTAAAACAAAATACAGAAATCGAATAATTGTCAAAAAAAGGAAAAAAGGATTCTGGGTGGGGACACCCTAATCACCTAGAAGTATAAAATATACTTTACGACCTATTCTTATACCTATCAAATATAGATTTAAAATTTCATAGAAATCGTTCAAGACGTTTCGGAGGAGCTTGACCACTGACACGAGTTTACTGACATATTTATTTTTATTAGTGGGCGCCCAGTGGTCGACACTCGACCATAGTTATTTGATTTTTTAAAGTTTGAACTTTATTAGGGTTCTTTTGTCAATGAGTATATATACCACTCATATTATCAAAAGTTTTCATCATGGCTACTCATTTATTTACCATGATCTTTAATTATATAAACATTTTAAAAAATCTATGTGTAAATGAAAATTAAAATTAATTATAAATTTGAAAAAAAAATCACGTGGTAAAGCTCTCAAATTTTAGGTAAACTTTACGAATTAAAAAAAATTATCACAATCTATGACACCATTTTCTATTCATTTTACACAACACCATGGGTAGGTGGTATTTCTGG